>JAOPHQ010003127.1:1547500-1576281 GCA_030340625.1 Merluccius polli | reverse complement strand
GTGTGTGTGTGCGTGCAAGTGCGTGCGTGTGCGTGCACGCGTGCATGCGTGTGTGACTTCACAGTGTTCTGCTGTGCAGCGACTGTTTCCTCTTCCTGTTTCCTGCTTTCTCACTGAGATCCGAGACATGAGATGAGTCAGTTCCCATGAGCATCACATGTATGAGTTCATACCGAGTTGTTGTGGGATCGTGGCTGAACCCAACAAAGCAGACGCAGATGCAGACGTGTTACATTCATTCACATTCTGGATTCAGAAGGATCTGCTCTGGTTGTAAGCAGGTCAAAAAAGGGAATAACAACTCACATGTTCCATGTTAGATTCAGGCCTCTACATTCACTTCCTCTCTAAAGCACACGTGTTGTAGGACCTGGAAATCACAGTTTAATTTCATGTTGCTCCTTGCTTATCTAACTATAGACTGCTCCGTCCTGGCTTCACTGACTTGGGCCTCACACTGTCGAAACCATGACTTTTCCGTTTCAACGACTGCCATGCCAAACCTTTTGCTTCATAATAAAAACAACATATACATTTGATTGAATTGTTGCCAGCGGTTACTGAAAACTGCATGACCGAAATAGGACATCACTCACACCCTTGACTCTACTCTACTCTCCCCACCTTGCTTTTGCCACCCAAGAGTTCAAGCAGATATAATATTAGCAATGACTCAAGAAATATGCCACTGTTGGGATCAGTGTGTGCTGCCAAAGGAATCTGGAGCGAGAATGGAGACAGACTTTTTCACTTAGTTTCACAATTCTCCTTTAAATGTATCGGGATGGTTGTGCAAAAGAGGAGTAACCATGGCTTGGAGTGGCTCACACAGAGATCAAACAGGTCTTCTTCAAAGTGTGGCTCTGGCTTAAAACTACAAAAAAGCACAGAGAAGAGAGAGAGGGAGAAAGAGAAAGAAAACAGTCAGATACAGATAGAGATGCTGCCAGCTGGCAGGGAGTGAGACAGCCTGCACTGCTGTGGCACACTGGCCTTGACTCAGAACGTCCTGTGGTGTTGTGTTGTGTTGTGTGTTTTGTGTTGTGTGTTGGGACAGGAGTAGGTTTTTTTTTTCCTGTGCACGTGGATCTGTGTGTGTGTGTGTGTGTGTGTGTGTGTGTGTGTGTGTGTGTGTGTGTGTGTGTGTGTGTGTGGCTGCTCACACATATGAGAGCCAGCTGATGAAGTGGACTGTGTGTGTGTGTGTGTAACCCAGGAGGAAGCAGATGTCATGCAGTACTGGGCCTGAAACAGTTAATGACATAGAGTCCACAGCTAGAGCTCTGGCTTCATCACTTACTGACAACATCCATCCATCCTAAACACCAAACTGTTGAGTTTCGCCTCCTGTTAGCAATGACAGTATTTGGTGGTTTGAGTGACAAAAGCCACAATATAGTGACCAGTGGTCCGTACTGTGGTGGGGTTTCTGTGAAGAGAGGAGACCCTGCACATACATACATACATACATACATACATACATACATACATACATACATACATACATACATACACAAGGGCGTCAGTTTGGTTTTAGAAGTGGTGGAGACCAGGGCTGGAGTGGGAATAAAATTTGGCGCGATTGTCAACGGGCCGGGGGGGGGGGGGTGCACCGGACCCGCCGACCGCGGACTCAGCCCCGGGCCCGGCCGCGGACCCAGCACTGAACCCGCCAACCGCGGACCCGGCCGCGGACTCAGCCGCAGACCCGAGTCCACACACAGCCGGTGTGCATGCTGTGAGGATGTCGTCGTGCGCGCCTATCGCATGATTTAGACTTGACGGTTTCGGTTGAGTATGTGGGGATTTTTTCGGTCGCAATTGGTTTGCACATTTTTAAAAGTGGTGGGGACAAAATTCAAATTATAAATAGTGGTGGGGACATGTCCCCCCCGTCCCCCCCGTAATATATGCCTATGTACATACATACAAACATACATACATACATACATACATACATACATACATACATACAAACATACATACATACATACATACATACATACATACATACATACATACATACATACATACATACATACATACATACATACATACATACATACATACATACATACATACAAGGTTAAATTGGGCCGGGGCTAGCCGGGGCTCAGCCCCGGCACATAGCCTAAGCCTGGCTGCAGTCAGTTGCGTACTGGAAATGTCACATAAAATATGATGAAAGTAATGCTTTGGATGAAAGTAATGCTTTTGAAAATATGATATTTCCGACAATAAATGAACGTTGTTTTTCAAATGGAATTTCTATTTGGCTCAGCGGAGCTGAGATGAGAACAATCGGAACACGAGTAGCCTACTATTCTTGTTCAGCTGCTTCTCATTGTCAGTCGACCTCGCACCGCATGCATTCCGAACGCAAGTGCACAACATTGGCTACCAAGAAAAGGCAACCAGAATGACAGAACCTTCATCCAATGCTACATGCCCTAATACCTGTTGATGCTAAAACAATGCACAGTATAGGCGCTAAACCTTGCAGTTTTGCACATATCATGTAAGACTCAATTTCTCCATTTCTTTGCACAAAACTCTCCAGAAAGTGCCATTTAATGGTTTATTTTTCAAAATCTTCTCCCGGGGGGGCATACCCCCAGACCCCCCTAGGTAGAGCCCCCCCACATAACAAATCCCAATTTAACCCCTGCATACATACATACATACATACATACATACATACATACATACACATCAATACAGCTACACTGTAGTGCTGTTGAAGTTCACATGACTCGCATCTCTCTCTCTCTGCTAGCCTCGGCCAGGCCCTGCAGCGCTATGTCCTATTTCTCCGGCTGTCCTAGAATCGAGCAATACGCCACGAGAGGACATGGTTTACAGTAATGTTGGAACAGCTGGGGGGCGTAGTGCCTAACAACACCCCCTAGCTGTTCTAAAATCACTGTAAACCATGGCCTCATCAAGTTATTGCTTTTATAAAAAAGGCTACTAAAATGGTTACTATAGACTGCCTGGTAAAACTTCACAAAATAAACACAGCAGAATAAAATGAAAAAAAAAAATCATTTATTGAAAACAAATCATCATTCTTCCGCCAAGCAATATAGTTGGTTGCCAAGCAACACAGGCTTAAGCATACAGGCACATGAAAACTAAAAATAAATTGTTATGCGGTAAATTATTATAAATTATAAATAGTTATTAAAAGACATGCTGAGGATCCTGAGATGTCCATTAAGTTGGAATGATTTGTTATTCGAATAACTAATAGTTAATTCCAATGGCACCGATCGGATGACCTAAATGTCTACTGTTAGGTAAAAGTAATGCATCTATGGATCTATCGAGCGATCAGACAAGATCAAAAACATTTTTTAGAGGGCATCAGTGCTGTGTATGGTAACATTAGAGGGAAGTGGGCAACCTCATCCAACTTGAAAGTCAAACGGTTGGTGATTTAGATATTCCATCATAAATAGCTAAGCCAGCATAGCGGTTACAACTTCACCCATTAGGCCATCACTGTCATCCGATATCTAAAACCACAAACCTCTGATTCACAGCACACACCGCTCAAGGGCATAGGAGAGAGTCACAGACAGGTCTGTGACTCATCATCATCCTCACTAACTCAGCTCTCGGCAACGCCGCATAATGATGCCGATTAATGATGGTGTACGACATTTTTAACGACCAGGTGACCAATACCGTGAAAATCCAGTTTTGGACAAGCATATGACTTTATACTTTCAATATTTGTTTTGTATACAGAGAACTCGCAACAATGACAGTATTTATTAAATATAAGATTGTTCTGTAAATGTATGACTTCAAGAAGTATTCTGTGCAATACTTTCTGTGTCTACAAGTGTAAACTGCAGTAGTTCAGTCAGTCTGTTCAGTAGAAGCTATTTGTGTATTGAAATGAGTATGCCAACATATCACACAAACTGTCAAGTGAAAATAAATCGTTGATGCTGTGTTATGTAACATCGGTAGACGTGACCAATGCTTCTGCATTTCTACACAATGTTTGCGTCATATTTTGGAGCAGGCGCTGATAGTCTAGTGGTCAGGCAGTTTGACTCCTGAGTTCTTACACATAAATGAAGCATATCCAAAAATACATTCTCTGGAACTCGCTCTGGATTACAGTAAAGAAAGTTTACAAATGACAATAGGACATGATGTGGGTCTGGCAGTGCGATGTAGTGTCAATTATTTTTTTATTTTTTTAAATGAGCTGATACTTGATACATGATAGGTGATGGCTGGAAACAGAAATAAAGTTGAAGTCAGACATTTAGTCACATCAGTGTTAAGTAGGGGAGGTCTGATGCAGCGGTTTAACTTTTCATTGTATGAATAACAGTATTAGCTCAGGTAGCAATAGGTGTCTCAATATTATACTTAATAGGAATCGCAGGTGTGTAAAGCAGATGTGTAAAGCAGATGTTTTTGTTTTTGTTACTGAAGAGCAAGGGCGACAGCCTGGCTCTGTGTATGTGTGTGTGTATGTGTGTGTGTGTGTGTGTGTGTGTGTGAATAGGGGTTTCGAATGTTACCGTGTGTTTGATTCCAACAGTGACACATGTGGCTCTGAGGGCCCCAGCTGCTAACAGAGGGCTGCTCCCCCGTGAACAAAACAACAACTAAAAGGCTTGTCAAGGTTTGTCATTCGCAAAAAGATATATGACCATCAACTTCTCTCCTTGTGCAGATGTATCCTCTCACAGCTCTGTGGCCGGGCAGAGATGTGCCAAGACGTGTTGCTGAACCTCAGTCACGTTAGTCAAACATTTACAACTTCTGCTACAGCTCTGTGTGTTATGTGTATGTGTAAAAAAGTGACATTTCCCACATGCAGCCACGGTCCAAAAGAACACCTGCCACGAGCCAGTGGTGGATAGATTTGACCATTTGGCAGGTAAAATAAATGTGGGGTTGCATATTAAAACAATTGCTTAGCCTGTGGATGTTTCCACTCTGGCAGGTGAAAACTAAAGACATAATATATAAGTTGTTGGGGGTTTGTTTTGGGGGGGGGGGGGTTGTGTAACCTAGCGAGTCCTCCAAAGACACAGATAGCAGATTGTTTCACAAACGGATGCTAGCCTGACCAACAAGGCAAGCATATCATAAAACAAACGTTAAAACAAATGTTTTTATTCACAGAGACGCTTCTCTTTTGACAACCATATGATCACCTGAGAGCCGGGCTGCAGGTGAACGGCAACGACAGCGTTGCATTTTCTGTTCTTCGCGCTGCATTGCAGCTCCGGCCATTCATGGATTACTGCACAGGCTGGCAGCGTAATTACAGAGATATACCAAATACCACTTTGTCACTGTTTGGTTCACTCAAGAGAAGAATTCACATAAATGGAGGGAAGAAGAAAAGTTCAGCTTCAGCCCATGGAAATCAATGGGGGAAAAAAAGGTGTGAAATTGCTATTGCAAACAATATTTTACCAATCTATTGTGAATAGACGTAACATTGAGATAAGAATACTGCGACACGAGAAGATGGAGGTAAAGAGAGGATTGGGCTACTCTTGGCATTATCAATGTAGTCATCTGTAGCAGGTTATAAATGGCTTATAAGTGAGAAAGAGTGGAACAGGGCCGTGCTCGATCAGCTGAGGCAGGGATGGTACATTAGAGAAATGAAACAAAGTCTACGTGAGTCACCTCCTCTCTCCCCTATGAGCACATTTCTTGAATGTTAAAAAGCCCTGTTTCGCTATTAACAATCTTTCTGAGTCATTGATGTTTTGTGGCCCAGTCTGACCAGCAATACAGAGATACTTTATCGATATGTCACCTTTCTAAATGATTACCACGTTTTACCACGTCTTGAGATGATGAAAGCAAAACTGCTGCCTGTTGTTGTTGTAGCTCTTCAAATATTATATTTCCATTAGACAATTGGAAACTACAGCAAAAACATTGATTTGATCCAATGTGACATAATATTCAGGTTTAATAAGGCACATATTTTGCTGCATATACAGAATATTTAGTGTATGGCAGTAAAATGATGCATAGGGACCTTACCAGCAGTGAGTTTTAATTAGAAAAGTCTTTCATCGTTACAGCCTGCCAGTCTGATTGCATAATCCCAACTCAAAGTGTGTCAGAATCACGCTCTGCTCATTTCATTTAAAAACGGTGTATATCTGGCCCTGCACATTTAAAAGGATTACATGATTCACAGGTGCTTTTTGTATTCATCATGAAGCCACTGTTCGCTCAAAAATGTCCCATATTATATAAGAAGATATCTGGCCTGCTAAAAATGTCCTGCAAACAGTCTGAATTATGCATGTTCCTCATCTCGCATAATGGCTGTCAAATTGTTTGTAATTTAATGTAAGAGTCTAGCATTTGTCTTACAGGGAAAACTGGTGAAATTTCTAGCAAATTAGTATTTGGCTAGTCTTGGTCCCTGTAGCCGTCACTGAAGATGAACACAGGAATATTCACCATGTAACTTCCACATCATGTAACTTTGTACTAAATAGGAAGAGTACTTTATTGTCAGTTGTTAATATGATACATTGTCATTGTTGTAAAATATAACTGACCTTGATCACATCCTTATTGAAATTGTTATTATTATTCAAATGTTAGTTACCAGCTTTAGCAACACTTGAGGTTCCATCCAAAATATTTTCCATCCCTACTCCCTCTCAGATCGCTTTCCCCAGCACAGACACAAACTTAGTCGCACACACACACACGCGCGCACGTACGCAGGCACGCACACACACACACACACACAATCGAAAGAGAGGATACGTGACCCTTTGACTCATCAACGACACGCATCCTGTGTCGAGAGGAGGGAGGTGGGGGTGTAGGGTGTGTGTGTGTGTGTGTGTGTGTGTGTGTGTGTGGGGGGTGCTCTTATCCCACACCGACGGTACAGCCGTCCCTGCATGCCTTGGAGCTGTGATTCCTAATGAAACCTCCTGGGGTTGTCACGGTGACGGCAGCAGGGCTGTCGAACAGACTCCTCCCAGCGGTACGGCGCACACACACACATGCGGCATTCCAGCCAATAAAAAATAAACATCTCCCAGCAAATAACACTTTACCTCTTCTTATAAAGAATCAACATTACTGTAAAGCAAACATTGAAGTGTCTCCAGTAGGAAGTCGTTTGTTATTAATATTCTTGTTGTTGTTGTATTAGGTTTGTTTTTTTTCAGTTCAGAAGTCCCACAACACAGTCATAAGGATACCAAATGTTGCCTATAAGCAAATGTTGACTGAATGCAAATCCACTTCCTGACATAGCATAGTAGAACACATTATATCAGATATCTTTAAGGAAAAAGCTGCAAGATTTAGGGTGCTTCCACACCAGGGACCTGTGCCCGGATCCGAGTACACTTGACCCCAAAGTCCAGTTTGTTTGATTAGTGTGTGAACACTGTGTACCGTACCCGAGTCTTTAACCGAGTCCGTACCAGAGTCCACTTGAAAAGGTGGTCTCGAGTACAGTTCATGTGTACTTGGGTACGGTTCGCATCAGTGTGAAAGCTAACTGTACCAAAACACGGAAGTGGACGGCAATCCTGCATATCTGTGTCTGCACGAAGCACACGCCAATCTCATCCTCTGAACTGCCCGGCCATAGCTAATTGTGGAGGGTGTGTGTGGAGTGTGTGTTGTTGATGGCTGGTTTACAGCCTCACCTGGCCGGAGTCAGACTGATTGGACTCTGGCTGGGTGGGGCTGCACACACCTGTGGTGCATGAGCAACCATGGCACCCAGGATAAACCAGCCATCAACACACATACTCAGGAGGGAGCTACTACTGTCATGGCAGCTTGTAACATCGGCTTGGCTGTAGCATCATGCCACCTCAAATAAATGCATAGAAACAACATCTACCCGTGTCCTGTGTCGGAGGGCCCCAGGAAACACCTGTGGTCAGGAGCGACCCTGCCACACTAATAAAGTGGAAAGGCAGGCAAGAGGGTCGTTCTTGACATTTTTCCAAAATATCAATAATAGTGATATTAATAGGATATGATAAAAATAGGGATCTTGCAATTGGCGTGCTTTTCTACACTACAGCGACAACATAAAGAAATGTGTAGTGTACTCTTCTTCTTTGTGTTTATTGGCGACTCGCAAACCAACTCGGTGCATACCGCCACCCACTGTAACGAAGTGTGTAGATACACAGGTGTACTCAGGTATGGAACAACATTACCAATGTAAAGGCTGACTGGCGGGGGAATGGGGGGGGGGGGGGGGGGGGGGGCGGAAATCGTACTCGGGCACGGTACGAAGCAATCGTCCCTAATGTGAAAACATCCTAAATATTATCAAAATGTTCTATAAAACAATTGTGGCAGGGTTTGTCCGGCCACACGCCACCTAAGTGGCTTTTCTTGGGGCCCTCCGACACAGGACACGGGTAGATGGTAGTTGGAGATGTTTATTGGAGTTTCAGGCTGGTGGTATTCGCCGAGCTGATGGTACAACTGTCATGACTGTGGCTCCTCCTCGAGTGTGTGTGTTGATGGCTGGTTTATCCTGGGTGCCATGGTTGCTCTGCACCCCAGGTGTGCAGCCCCACCCAGCCAGAGTCCAATCAGACTGACTCAGGCCAGGTGAGGCTGTAGACCAGCCATCAACAGCACACACTCCACATATACCCTCCTCAACAATGTTGTAGTATACATTAATTGCTGGGCCGAAGTGCACACGTACAAAAGAAAGAGAAGAACAGCCAGCAGCAGTCAAGCAAGAGAAAGGTTGAGACCTTCTAGAAGAAAGCGTAGCCAGATCTTTGATATTGGTCTGTTTCCAGATGCTTCATTACCATTTCATATTCCTAGATATGAAATGGAGAGATAACTGCTGTTCTCATTAGACATAATGGCTTTGACTCCTAAGAAAAGGAAATAGCACATGGATGGTAGAGGGACAGCTTCACCGAGGCACCGAGAACTACTGTGGGTGCAGATTAGGATTCTAATGGATTCTAATGGACATTTACATTTAGGCAATTAAGTAGACACATTTGTCCAAAGCAACTTACATTGGTTAATTTGTCAGTAGAAAGTAAAGCAACAATATATCACTGTTGCACAGCAAGGACGTCAACAGAACAACTTTCTAAGGTTTAGCTATCCTTTCTGGTATACAGCATGGATAGCGAGGGTAAGATGATATACGATGCCAAGTAATATTTACTATAATAGACTGCGTTTATTTTAGGGATCGGCCGATTATCGGCCGGGCCAATTATCGGCGCCGATATTCAGCATTTTGACGCATATCAGCATCTGCCTTTTTTTTTTTATCCGATGGCCGATAAGAGATCAATTTAAAACTGGGTTATTTTGGCTCTGATACAGCCGCGCCTCTCTGTCTGCTGTCACTACGCTGTCTCCATCATTGTCCCACCCACAGCACCATCTGATTGGTTACATGCTCTGGTTACACGCAGAGCCACGACACGGGTAACAGCCAATCAGCAGTGAAAGCTGTGCATGCACAGTGCTCACACACACACGGCGGAGAGGAGAAAAAGTTTTGTCACCATTCAAAGCCCGCGCTGTTCCTGGGGGCTTGGTTTCGAGGTAAGTTAAGGCAGCAGACTCTCCCGAATTAATCACTCAAAACAAGGTTGCTGATAATATCGATATGGAAATAGTCTGTGATAGTAGAAGTCTGTGTGTGAGTGAGAGAGTAAAAACCTAATAAACTCAATTCAGTCCAGTTTTATTGCAGGGAAGCACATTAAGGTGAAGGCTGTTTAGCTTTTAGCGTAACGTTAGCCCAGCGGTCCCCTTTCTCCTTCTCTGGCTCTAGACGCTCAGCAGACTGTAGCAAAACTCTACAACTCACGACTACTAACGTTACTGTGAGGCCCAATATGTTAGCAGCAGCTGTCTGTTCCTATGATAAACACTGATTATGAAGATGCTGTAGGCTATTTAGTGTTTTTTAACGGTTTAATCACTTGAAAAAAGGTTGCTGATAATATTGATAGGGAAATAGTCAGTGATAAAAGTAAGAAGTGTGTGTGTGTGTGTGTGTGTGTGTGTTTGTGTGTGTGTGTGTGTGTGAGAGAGAGAGAGAGAGAGAGAGAGAGAGAGAGAGAGAGAGAGAGAGAGAGAGAGAGAGAGAGAGACAGAGAGAGACAGAGAGAGAGTCAAATTCAGTTAGTTTTATTGCAGGGAAGCACGATGAGGGGATGGCTAGGGAATAGTGTGTGTGTGTGTTGAAATTTTGGAAAATTTTAGGGAGCTATTTATTTGTTTAAATTGTGTTGTAATGTTGCAAATCTGATAAGCTGTTTATTAAACATATGCTCAAAGGCATTTAAATGAAGTTAAGTGTTGGAGTTTGTATTATTCCAAATTTTGACGCCAATATTTTCCCTTTTTCTGTAAATGAATATCGGCTCCAAATATCGGTTATCGGCCTCCTTGATTACTAATAATCAATATCGGTATCGGCCCTGAAAAAACCATATCGGTCTATCTCTAGTTTATTTATTTATTTTTTGGAGGGGTAGGGAAGTTTGGGGGGAGTCCAGGTGAGCCTCTCTAGCATCAGAAATGCTCCATTAGAGTTAGGCTCCATGTTGTCCATGTCCATCCTCTGTATGTATATGATGGATGAAACATGCATGAGGCAATCCTTGTACATGTGGTACTTTTATTGTCCTACCTTTGCAAAGTCCCTGACGTCAAAAAGGTCAAAAGCCTCGAAGAGTTCGCTTTTCTTCATGGCAAATATGTCGCTACACGCTGCCAGGAAAGTCCTGATGTTCTTCAAGCACAGGAACTACAAAGAGAACAAAGAGAAGAGTTCAGATTAGAAACAATGAATCAATCAGGTTCACCATTCAATATCTCTAAAATATAACCCCCCCCCCTATGATTCAAATGCATCTGTCTGCTCACCAACAATGTTTTCATTATTTTCGGTTTGTGGGCTGGAAGTATAGTATAGTAGCCTGGCAAGCCAGACCTACATCAGAAAGATGTAAGGTCTGGCGCAGCTCCATTGGCAGTGTGGGCGGGATAAACGGTTGTCTTTCAAGTTCCCTCTGCACGCAATAGGATAGCGCTACAACCAATCAGAGCAACGAAGAAGGTGACGTAGTCAGAGCGACGGCTCAGACTACGTAATTAATCAAAACTCAGAATAAATATTTATTTTCGAGGAAAGACTTCAGTGCCGTTCTTTGTTCTTTTCTCAAATAAAATGTTAACTTAAAGTCTTGAAGAGTCGCGGCCAAAGCCGAGTGGAAAGACAGCCGTTCGCCAGCAGCAGCCATTGTTTACCTAACACGGAACCGTCGCATTTCTGTCGTCATTAGGTAGCCCGGCTTTCGACTCCGCCCCTCACGCTGTGATTGGTCAGACATACAAGACACACTTGGTGTTTCCAGCACCAAAAAGCGGACGGAGCTTTGCTAGACCTACACTAGCTGCCAAATAAATTTGCTGCCGCTAGGGGGTGTCTAGAGTTCTAGGCTAATAGTATAGTATAGTATAGTATAGTATCGTATAGTATAGTATATAAGCTGATGTATTACTGTAGTTGTAGACTTTCTGTTACTATTTGTAATGTCATTGTCGAAAGGGAATCACAGGTTAAAGCTATATACAGATCAACGCTGACATGCGTCACTCGAACATCAGCCTATAAGCATAAAGCGTTCTTTCTCCTGTGTCAACAATGACGCTCTGACGTGTAGCTCGGAGGTTACCCAACGATATACACAAGTTTCGATCCACACTCATCGACCCCATCGCGGAAGGAGAGACTTATTTACATTGCAAAGCCAGTTGAGCAGGTAACCATGTTAACGCTACATTGTCCTGTTGTTGGCATGTAGCCACAGTTACATGTCATCACAATATCAATAAGTGGCCCCCAAAAGGTCCAGAGTGTTTATTGTGTTCCCTGTATCCATAATCCATAATCATAAGCTAATGTTCTCCATGAAAGCCGAGTTCTTGCTCTTGCGTTGGCGTAACAATGCTTGGCGCTGGCAGGCACCAGCCCCTGATCACAGCCTTGGAACGTGCTGGTCGTGTAAAATACACCATGATGACTGTTGCAATACTGCTTCTTATTTTTTTATGGATCATGGGAGCTGGGAACTTTTTCAAAAGATATGGGAGCACACACACACACACACACATTTCTCTCGCACAATTTTTCTCTCTGCAGTCTGCAAGTATTCCAAATAATACTGTGCGGTTCCTGGCGTTCACTGTGTTTAATGTAATCATTCATTGGAGGCTTTGTGAGCCCACTGCTGTCCACTGAATGTATTCATTATGGTATTCCAATATTGGAAAACGGTTCTGTTTCTATGAAGGTACAATAATGTCCATGTTTTTAGTTTTGCAACACTGCTTCTCACAGCTTCACAGGGGAACTGTTACACTGTTGGTCAACCCGCCGCAGCTCTACTGTCAGCATTTCCTCTGGGTATATTTGAAAATATATAACAGAAAATGTGGTGGGTGGTGGGTGAACTCCAGCCAAAAAGGTTATGATTCGAACACTTCAGCAAGATGCCCCCTAACCCCCACCTGCTCATTCTTGGCATGACAATGGTTGTATCCATGTCAAATCGATACAGGGCGTTGTTTATGTACGGTCCAGTTAACGTTGGGTGGACTGTGTTGGTCTCAAAGGATGGTGGACAAAACAGACTGTAGTGCATTGGACCTAACATAACCATGTGAGGTATGAGGCAACAAAATGTTCTGATACTGCTGCATGATTGACAGCACTGACATTTTCCCTGACACTGTTGATGCATTATTATACAGAGAAAAACACCATTCAGCCTTGCTGAGACCACAATGGCACAATATTTACCCTTCTGCATTGTGAACTTGGGTAACAGGCAGAGTTTAGAGGAAGTGGTTTGTCTTACAGTTTTTCCCAATCATTTAAACACATTTCCTGAAACTATCCCTCAATTTCTCAAAACTCAAAACTGAAAGAGTTCACCACCATTTTGTCAAAACTCCACAAATCTCTTGCAAAATGAAACACTGCACTCAAAACCACATGCTCACTTCTCCAAACGGATTCTTTCCACCAAAACGATAAACACAGCTACCATATGAATATCTCTTACAGAGCATCAATTATAGCCTAGAAATCTAGATGCCCCTAGTGGCAGCAAATGTCATTTGCAGCCCGGGGGTCTAGCCTTTCGTCGTCGTTTTGCGCTGCTGGAAAAAGAAAATCTGTCAGGCCAATCACATCGTGAGGGGCGGAATCGGAAACCGGGCTACCATGACGACAGAGTTGCGACGGTTTGGTTAGAGGTTAGAGGTAAACAATGGCTGCTGCTGCTGCTGCTGTCTTTCGAGTCGGCTTTGGCCGCAACTCTTCAAGACTTGAAGTTAACATTTTCTTTGAGAAAAGAACAAAGAACGGCACTGAAGTCTTTCCTCGAAAAGAAAGATGTATTCGGAGTTTTGATTAATTACGTAGTCAGAGCCGTCGCTCTCACTACGTCACCTTCTTCATTGCTGTGATTGGTTGTAGCGCTATCCTATTGCGTGCAGAGGGAACTTGAAAGACAACCGTTTATCCCGCCCACACTGCCAATGGAGCTGAGCCAGACCTTACATCTTTCTGATGTGGGTCTGGCTTGCCAGGCTACATCAATTAAACACTGGTGTGATACATTTAAAACACTACCATCAAAATATTGTTTACATATGTTTTGGCTTTTTGAGGCCATGTTACATATTCAAATATATAAAATGGTGTAGAATGCGGCAACACGACTCGTGTTCAACCTGCCGATGTTCTCCCATGTGACCCCTCTCTTCCCCGACCTCCACTGGCTCCCTGTAGCAGCATCAGATTCAAGACGATGGTACTGACCTACAAGGCTGCCAACCGAACCAAACACTAGTCAGACCCCACGCCCCGCTAGAGCCCTCCGCGCAACTTCCTCAGCCGGCCGGGTAGTTGCGCGGTCACAACTCTTCTCTGTCTTGACGCCGCTATCGTGGAACGACCTCCCTGCTAACGTGAGGAATGATCACCTGCTTCCGCAAGAGACTCAAGACCCACCTGTTCAGAGTTCACCTGGACCCCGCTTAGCATCCTTCCTCTACTACCCCTCCCCCTCCCACTACAGTTTTTCTCGATTGCTAAGACACATTTTTTGAAAGCTGCTCTCCTTTTCTCTAAACTGTGAACACAAAACACAATTTTCAAGCTACATTCACAAAACCTCAGACTCTTCTTGCAAAACCAAACTTTCACCTCAAAACAGTTCATCTGTGCTCAAAACTGAACTATGTTGTCAAATCGTGCCCCGAGTCAATCAAAATTAAAAACACTACTGAGCAGTCACTAAACACTACATAGAAAAATAGAAAACACAATGTTCAGGACATGAAGCTGGAGAAATAAATGTGTATTGTTCACTGTAGGCTAAATGCATTTTGCAAAACAAAAAACCTGTGCATTTAGCACTTGTACAAAAAGACAAAAAACAGAAATCTTGTGCATTTACATGTAGCACTTATAAAAACAAGCAGAAATCTTGTGCATTTGCCACTTGTGTACAGTAAGCCCATGTAAAAATAAAGTACAAAAATATACAAATAAGTGCATTACTCAGCCACAGCATCATGTCTCCATACTGGGTCAGGCCACAGCACTTCATCCACGTCACAGGCCACATTTTGTCTGGCCAGGCAATGGGGGAACAAACCCCTGGCATGCCGTATCCAGGCTTGGCATGCCTCCACACCTATGTCACCACAGGCAAGTTACATGGCTTGCAGGAGATTTTGAAGATTTTAAATCTTCGGATTATGGTGGACACAGTGAATCTACTGATGTTTGGTTGTACCCTTTGTCCGGCCTCCCTCATGCTCATACCATGGACAAGAACATGGTCAATCACAGTAGCTCTGATTTCATTAGATATTACAGTTCTTTGTCTTCGCTGACCACCTCGACCTCCTCTCACACAAACTCTTCCTCTCAGATTTCTATCCATTGTAGGGCCTCACAAACCAGTGCTCTCTGAACTGGCTTATACTGTATGTTCCCTCACATCATTAGCCACAAGTGTGATCAATTTTGAGTTGTTGTGTTCAAGTGGTGACACTTGTGCTTTACAGTTTTTCTCAATTGCTTAAACACAATTTCGGAACCTTGCTCCATTTTCTGAAAACATTAAACACAAATCCTCAGCTTCAAGCACTATTTACAAAACCTCTGACTCCTCGTGCAAAATGAAACTTTCGCCTCAAAACAGATTTACCTGTGCTCAAAACCAAACACTGCTCTCAAACCATAAACAAAGCGATCAAAATGATATACACTATCAAGCAGTCAGTAAACAATACACCAAAAAATACAAAACACGTTGTTCAAAACATAGTTCTCAGGGAGAAGTACATTTTTCATCTCAAAACAAATTTCATATATTTCCGTCATTGTCTTTTGATAAAATAGTTTTTATATAGCGCTTTTCTAAGTACTCAAAGACGCTTTACGCCAGACAAAAACAAAATAAAAAAAATTTAAATGGGAGAGTGTATTGGAGTTGATGAATGAAAACATGTTCTATCATAGTAGCTCCAAATTGATCAGAAATTTTTTTTTTTGGTTCATTCTCCTCTCCCCCTATTTTTACAGTACTGTACCCTGCATCTCACAAACTTGTCCTTTGTTTTTGTGATACTGTAATTCTTGTTCTTTGTTGATATGAACCTGCAACCAGTCAAAATATATTGAGCAGTCAGTACTGTAAACAAATGGAAAGCACAATTGGGTTGGACTCTAAGTTCTGCTTCCCTCATTGTCAGTCCATGGACAAGAACATGGTCAATGACTGTTGCTCGAATTTCATCAGATATTTCCACTCTTTGTCTTCCTCTTCCTCTTTGTCCTCCTCTTCCTCTTTCTTGCCCTCCTCCTCTTCCTCCTCGTCCACCTCACATACGCACTTGTCCTCGTCCTCGTCCTCGTCCTCTCACATTATTTCTTCCATCCATTCTTAGACTTTCTCCGTCCAATCTTCAACAACCTGTTTGCTCTCTGAACTGGCTTATATCGGTTGTGTCACATGATTTGAAACAAGTGAAATCAATTTTGAATGGTTGTGTTTAATCAATGACTTGTGTTCTCTATTTGTATTTGATTGTTGCCACTTGTGTTTACCAGTATGGATGACATGTGCATTAGAGTGCAGAATGTGTTTTGAGAATGAGAATGTGTTTAGAGTTCTGCTGAAAAGTCGAAGTGAGATCTGCAAATTGTGTTTTACCATGAGAAATGGTTTAGTTTTTTCCAATTGCTAAAACACAATTTTGCAAACTAGTGTGGCTTTACCAAAATACTTAACACAATTCACAAAACCACACACCCAAACTGCAAAACACCTCATATAGCCTGCAAAATGAAGCACTGCAACCAAAACTACATATTGCATTGTCAAAATCACACTTTTGCACCAAGTGGCACACACGGCATGCATATTACCAGACTTTTGTCTAACCAACTACACACTGTTGGGCATAATGTAAAGCACTCTTATCTTTAGTATGCTTGCCATAATACTAAAATAGTTCAACTTGTAGAAAATTCTTCAGATTGTTCATATGCACAGAAATATTTCCAGATACACACATGCTGTTGAAACATTTTATTTTCCCCCAAACAGGACAGTGCAACATATGTACAGCAGATATATTTACATATATTGGAATGAACAAAAATATGCTAAAAAAACAAACAAACAGTAAACCGAAAAAGAAAATTGCAGAAAAAAACATATAGGCAACAAAAATAATTAGGCAGCGTCTTGCCGCACGGCTGGGTCTGGCCACAATGCCTCGTCCACATCACAGGCAATATTTTCCCTTGCCAGACATCGAGGGAAGAAGCGCCTTGAGTGCCTTATCCATCCCTGAATCGCACCCACAGCAATTTCATCGCATGCCTCTTCCATACCCTGCATTAAAGGAATGCGCACATGGGGCTGCCGGTCGTAAACCTTCCACCGCCATGCCGAAAAGAACTCTTCTATTGGGTTTAGAAATGGTGAGTATGGTGGGAGGTATTGCACAAGAAACGGTGGGTGGTCAGCAAACCAATTTTGGACTGGGGCTGCGCGATGGAAGCTCACGTTGTCCCATACAACAACGTACCGGTTTCTCTGGTGGTCTGCATCATTTATACGTTCTGGTGGGATGAGAATGTTGTGGAGTCTGTCCAGAAATGTGAGCATATGGGCTGTGTTATATGGTCCAAGGTTGGCATGACGGTGGAGGACACCATGCGCATTTGAGATGGCAGCGCACATTGTGATGTTCCCACCACGTTGGCCAGGAACATCTATAATGGCTCTGTGGCCAATTATGTTTCTTCCCCTTCTTCTAGTCTTTGCCAGGTTGAATCCTGCCTCGTCTATGAAGATGTACTCATGTGGGATTGCATGAGCATCCATTTCCAGTACTCCCTGAAAACAAAGAACAAAAAGTCAATATGGTGTTATCCAGTACACTGGAAAACATGTTGTGTGTAATGTACTGTAGTCCATATTGTACTTACATCCACATATGCACGTCTGAGGTCTTTGTTCCTTTGAGAGTTTCTCTCAAAAGGCACCTTGTAAAGTTGTTTTAGTCGGATGTGGTTTTGTTTGAGAATGCGCGCCAATGTGGACGGACCAACTTGTTGAATGTTATTGAATGTGGTGTTGTTTTGGATGATGTGGCTTTGGATCTCACGTAATCTTATTTCGTTATTTGCCAAAACCAAGTTCACGATGGCAGTTTCCTGTTCCCCAGTGAACAGTCGGCCCCTTCCTCCACCATGGTTGAGTCTCTCAGTCCTTTAGAAAAGTAAAAAAAAAATATATATATATATATATATATATACATATATATACATATAGGGCTTGGACAATGCAGGCTGAAGATATTTCCCCCACAGTAGAGTAAATTGTACAGGAAACTTGTACAGTTAGTGTATGACATCAGCCATTCATGAAGTAAATAGGTGTCACCCAACTGATACACTATGACATGGGGTGTACTACATAGTGTGAAAGAAATTCTGGTTACATACCTGTGCTCCAGTCTAAATGTCCGGATGACAGAGGCGACAGTAAACCGGCTCAAGTTGGGCTGTACTCGCTGTCCAGCTTCATGCATTGTCAGCCCATGGTTGATTACATGATCTACTAAGGTTGCCCTGATTTCGTTGGAAAGTTGGTTTCTCCTTTGGCCATGAACTCCTCTACCAGCTCTACCCCTACCTCTCACTCTTCCTCCCCCTCTCATTCTCGCCCTACCTCGTCCTCTTCCTCTTCCTCGTTCTGCATTGTTGTCTTCCATTGTTGTTGTAAAAAAGGTGCTCGTCTGTGGTCTTTTTATAGTGCTTACTTCCTGATTGAAGTGTTAACAATCAAGCATTCAGGTGTTTGGCCAGGTGGCACATATATTTGCAATTTAACTCATGTGTTGTATTCTGAATGGCAGTGTTTTGAAATGGCATTCATGTGTCTTTATGTCAGATTGCTGTGTCTTATGCAGAGAACCGTGCTCAGTGCATTCTAAAAAGAGCCATTTTGAATTGCAAAATGTGTGTAAAGCAGAAAATGTGTTTAGAGTTTTGGAGACTTGAGAAGAGGTTTTGCTCTTTGTGTGTCAGTTGAAATAATTGTGCTATGCATGTCATTTTAGTGTGTTAGCAATCGGAAAAAACTGTAAGGTATTGACAACAGACTGCATAATTAGCTAAATGAGTTCAGGCAACTGCGAACTTTGTTCAGCCAATGGGTTTTAGTGTTTTAGCAATAGAGAAAAACTGTAATTGTGTTTGACTTTTGTCACCTGTGCTCACCATTATGCAGCACGGGTGCATCACAATGAAAATGTGTTGGCTAAACAGGTGAAAAGTGCTTATGGTTTTGCCAAAAGAGTGATTGATTCAATCAGTGGGTTCAGGCAACTGAGCATTTGGTTCAGACAATAGGGTTTAGTGTTTTAGCAATTGAGAAAAACTGTAATAACAAATACAAAAAAACCCTTTTATTTTACAGTAATGTGTGGACTTGGCTCGGTGTTCAGAAACAATCCGTTTCGTGTTTGCTGTTGTACTTTTCATATTAGGCAAAATAACTGACAAGTACTTGTTGACAAGTGATAAAACAAAGCCTGAAAATCAACAAAGACACAAACAAATGAAAAGAGAAAACTCTTTGGATGTATGCCAGTGACGTTACTGAGTGTGATCACATTTGTCTGGAGTGCTCGACGCGTTTGCCTTCATCAAATATTAAAGGCAGACTTCCTGCTCTGACACCATTAGTCTTCATTTATGGAGAGAGAGAGAGAGAGAGAGAGAGAGAGAGAGCATGAAAGAGAATGGAGAATGAAAGAGAAAGAGAGGAAGAGCAAAAGAGAGAGCAAATTAGAGAAAATGAAAGTCAGAGAGAGATTGAAAGAGAGAGGGAGAGTGAAAGAGAGTGACAGAGAGAGAGAGAGAATACAAGAAAATGGAGAATGAAAGAGAAAGAGCGAAAGAGAGGAAGAGCAAATGAGAGAGCGAAAGAGAGAATGAAAGAGAGAGAGCAAATGTGCAAAAACGAAAGTCAGAGAGAGATTTAAAAGAGAGAGAGAGAGAGAGAGAGAGAGAGAGAATGAGAGAATGAGAGAGAGCGAGAGAGAGAGAGTGAGTGAAATAATAGAGAGAAGTAGTGGGGTGACGAAGACCTATCTGGCATTTGTATGTGAATTTCCACAGCTAAAGGTGTCATCACTACCAGAGAAAAGTGTGAAAAGACAGAACGTGAGACAGACCCTAGCATTACAGATAAGACCGCAGCATGGATCAAGAAGGCGGTGAACAATATTCACTGTTTACACTTGTATGCATCGTGTTCTTCTATCTGACAAGCACATCTTGCAGCCCACGAGGGGCCCAGGGTCCACCCAGTGTCCCAGAGGACTGCACACTATTATCACAGGGAAGCAGCTTGACAGGACACACGCAGACACACACAAACACACACACACACACACACACACACACACACTCATGCTGTCTCTGTTGAGTTCTGGTGGAGACAGTAGAGGGTGAATGTTATTATCAAGATAGCATGGAAACTGTTGCACTGATGTGTCTGTCTGTCTGTCTGTCTCTCTCTCTCTCTCTCTCTCTCTCTCTCTCTCTCTCTCTCTCTCTCTCTCTCTCTCTATCTCTATCACACACACACATCTCCCACAGCTGCATTGCAACCCTTTTACATGCTCATTTGATCGTGTCGCATGTGTGTGATTACTGATAACCATGCAATTGCTGTGTGGGGTTTCCTTATATGGTTGCGAATTACCTTGATGCAGAGCATCATAATCCACAATAGAGCTGGCGAATTTTGGTAAAAACATGAACCCCGATTATTTGGGTAATTAACAGTTTTAGGGTTTGGAAGTAGGCAGCTTACAAGCTTTGATGAGACATTTTGTGTTCAACATATTGAGCTTAACTTTAACCGAGTCCCTTACTACGTCTGTACTTAGGGGGACGAAGGCCCGCGAAAGGCTGATGATGATTATTCATTGTTATGGGAAAATAATGATTTGAATGTATTTTTTGGCACAGAATGCTTCAATATCTCTGAAACAAATAACTACAAATTTGGTTCAAAAATGTGGTTAAAAAAACAAGCTCAACCTTAGCGCTGTGTTGAAAAGTTGGAGCTTGGGTTTAAGTGAAAACGAGGCGCACGTCTTGAAATGGCTCTCATAATCGTAGATTATTATTATAGTAGATGTGTCGATTTTCTGTTTTCATGATCGTGGGAAGCCCAAATTGTAATCACGATCAAAATTTGATTAATCAACCAGCTCTAATCCACAATATAATTATTCTACCATCTTGTTTGTTTTAGTTGAGGCTGAATGGTATTTTTCCTACTCCTTGATACAATGACTCAAGTCATAGCTCCATAGCAGACATAACAGTGTTCAATGACCTCTACCGTTACTATTGCATTTAATGAAATTCTCTTCTCATTCCCTTAATCATCGGTACGCTACGAGACAGCCAGCACAACTTCGGCCTGTTTGCTTTATGCTCGTTAAGCGGTAATTAATGGCTCACGTTAAACGGCCAAAATTCTCTCTGGGACCATTTCTCTCTCTCTCTCTCTCTCTCTCTCTCTCTCTCTCTCTCTCTCTCTCTCTCTCTCTCTCTCTCTCTCTCTCTCTCCCTCTTTCTCCAAGAGAGAAAATAAAGACCAGAACAAAGGACGTAACGTGGGCCTTAAAAGCTTTCAAACCCCTCCAGATATCTAATGCAAATATGACAGCTCTGAGTAGGGAGGACAAAGAGTTTAGCTTTTATTACAAAGATTAAAGAGACAATGGTGGAGCCAAGATAACAAAAGAAGAGAAATGCAGTCATTTAGAGAGCATGTTCTTCTGATGGGGTGGTTAATAAGAAACCAACCCGGTCCCCGATGCCTGTAACCCATTAGTTTCCCACCGGATGACACCATTCTGAAGGCACACGGGTCTGTATGACGTCATGTCCGTCTAGACTAGAGGTCGCGACCCCTATACATGGAAGAGAAATAGCAGGGGAGCAGGCAAGGCCATGCAGCGATGGCATCAAAAATGTGAAGCGGAGAGGTCGCTCACTCACACCATGTGAGATGTCCTCTCTGTGTGGATGGATGGAGGGGGGGAAGGTAAAGACATTTATATTATGTATACTGTGTTGAAGGATTCAAACCCTTATACATCCATTTGACAACAGTAATAATACATTGTCTTGATTCAGTTTCACTACCAGAGGCATACTGTACCACGACCATGCCTGGATGTCGGAGATGGTGGGCGGATGAAGTTCAAGTTCACTTTATTGCCATGTCTCATCAGAAGTGGATAGGAAGTAGTTAAGGTGCTGCACAGTCAAATGAAAACACAGTGGATCATTCTGTTAACCCACATAATATGCACACAAAACAAAGAACAAAGTATCCACAAAGGAGCCAGGCTTGACGTTAGTGTCTTTCATGTGTACTGGAACTGTTTTGAATCGTAAACCATCTAGAAGAGTCCCTTGGAGCTGCCGAAACCACATATCTCCGAACAACTAAACCCTCAATGCTGGCACTATAGACTAACAAGAAAGACTGTAGACTCAACAACCAAAAGACTAAATGCTTTTGAATAGTCTTTTCAACAGCTCTCTGTGAATTTGCAAGAGAAGCACAGATCTTCAGGGTCCCAAAATCACCACGCTTGTGGAAATCAGTTCTCTGGAATCAAAGCATTGAGCATAGACTTTTTTTTTTGTTTTAAAGCGATTAACACAATTCTCTCTGATTGTTCCCATATTTTTCCAACAAAGGACAATTCCACCACAGACCAAAAATGTCCAATTCGATTTCATGGCATTATTTGTGCAAGATAAGTGCCCTGCCCAAGAGCAAGTGTGCCATCTATGCCTTGAGCCAAAATAAACCGTAATCCAATTGAGTTTTCCATTGTGTCATGTACAGCCTCAGGCGTGAAGGACGATGGAACAGAGGAGCCCTCCCTCCCCCACACACACTCTTACATAGACACTGATACAAAGAAATACACACACACATACACACACACACACTCTTACATATAAACTGATACAAAGAAACACACACACATACAAATGTAAATAAAAACAAGTCTCTACAGGCATGTTCTATTAAATCTCATGGCCCCTGCACACTTAACACTGGTGGGGGTGGTGGAATAACTGTTACATGGTGGTGGTGGGGGTGAACAAAAAGACACAAACACAAACATACGACACACTCAAACACCATCCCTAAGACCAACATAGACATGTTGCATGTGCACATTCACACATGAAGCACAAAGCAAACACACACATCCTAACCAGTGGAGCATGAATGCTGAAACAACAGCCGTACCCCCACCCATATTTCTCAGCTCCCTCTGACAGACTGTAGTGAAAGACTGAATGATGTTCCAGCTGCGTGAGGTGAGAACGCCTGACCTGTGTGTGTGCGGTGTGTGTGTGTGTGCGTTTGTGTGTGCATGCAAACATGATCTTTCATCCTCCCCTACTCTGTCTCAATCACATCTATAAGGAAATTCACATTAATTCCCATTTCCAAACAGACAACTGCCATCCATCACCCTGTGATCCCTGCATACCCCCCATCCCCCCCCAGCATGTGCTGCATTCAACATGCTCTCATGGTGGGGGTGGGGGTGGTGGAATAACTGTTACATTACATTGCAATAAATCGTAATATCCAATCGCAATACTTGTAAAATCGCAATAAGATAAGCATATCGTCCCAGCCCTGTACACCTGATAGAGGCCGTGTTATGGGCTGTGCTTATGGTTATACCGTCAACACCCCTTCACAATGAAGCTCAAGCATAGAGCACCTCCACATCCAAGGTGCAGCTAAAGCGTTTTGCAGACTGTGGTTTATTGATTCTGCCTCCACCTGCCGTTTTTGATGGGTGTGTTTTTTCAGCCGATCAACTGAAATGGCCTAGATGAGTGAGTCCGCGTGGGATTAAATATGCCTCCAGTGTGAAGACAAGGTAGCAAAAAAACACGTCCTCTTGTGCTCTACGCTAGAGCTTTCCTGTGCAACGGCATTCATAGAATTTAAATGTTGCCTTTCCTGGTCTTGAAAGCTCACTTTAAGCTTAAAAGTTTAAAGTGATTCAATTTTCCCATTACACTGCCACTGCACGTTTAGTGATCAGGTCTTTGTTCAATGAGTATATAACAAACAGATGAGATTGAGGGCAACAATTCGGAAATACACACACAATGTCAGAAACACACACACACACACACACACACACACACTGCCTGAGCTACGGTTACACCGATACGAGTCATGTCTGCCAGGCAATGGCGGCAGCAGCTTTCCAGACTGGAGGTTCAAGGTTGCAGACGTCACCGCTGGTTCAGGCCGAGCATGCCAGCTCATATCTGATATCATACGGATGAAGAACTCCTGTCTACCCGCCCGGCTGCCCCCCCACCCCTCCCCTCCCTCTGCATCTACCTGATACCACCACTGGGACCATTGCAAGACATTTGCAAAATGGCCACATCAATGTGTAAACACAATAATACCAAAGCGGCCATTGGCATTATTTTCCAATATTTGGTCATTGTGTTGTGCTGTGCTGGAAAGTTCTGTGCGTTGAGGAAATGACGGCATTCAAACTGTCACTAATAACATAAATCACGTGGCATTAGAGGAGGAAGTGGGAGGGTTTGGGGTATGGACTTGTGAGAGTGCAGCCAAATCAATGTGCAGACGAGATTAAATGAAAACACGGAGGGTAGAGTTTTTAAAAAAATGTAATAAACATTGATTACAGGTAGATCTTCCCCTACTGAGCATCTCTTAACACAATCAGTATTTTACATTAGCCACGCAACAGAGGCCCTATCTTTACCAGCTCCCGATATGTCAGGGGGCTGTTACCGTGGTGACGAAGGAGCGGTCAGTGCTCTTGCTTGCATTTTGTACATGTGCACAGACATGCGCACAAACACTCTTAAAAGAGTATGGACACAAGGCTATTTTGTACCATAAACTCATCATGTTTTATGAAGACCGCCCTTTAATGAATCCCTGGGTGAGATGTTACCATGAATCCACTTAATGTTTATTGTACAATAAAGTAGCTTGACTGTATTGCCCTGCGTTCGAATGTATGACAACAAAATACATTGCCTTCAACAAATGTGGCATGCGTAGTTATGTTAAGTGTGTGTGTGTGACAGGTGGGTAGGGATGGGAATCGAAAACCGGTTCTTGTTGAGAACCGGTTCCCAGTGTTTCAATTCCTTGGAATCGTTTGCCAATTTTGCAAACGATTCCCTTATCGATTCCAGTGGACGCGAATGACGTCACCACGCACGTTGCGTAGCGACTCAAGTGCAGCCAGCAGTCAACAGTAAACATGGCGCCCAAGCGGTACAAACGCTCAAAAGTTTGGTTACCCTTCACAAGAAAAGACAACAACAGGGCAACTTGCAATACTTGCAACGTGGATATTTCCTCAAAGGGAGGAAATACTTCCAACATGCAAAAAAATGTGCGCACACAGCATGCGATACCGATTTCTGAATGTCGCGTTTTCGATCCGCTCCGGACTAACGTTAAGACCTCACTGTTGTTGGGTTTGTAAGGTCATGACTAAACTAAACAAAGATGACGCTAATCGACCTGTTTGTTGTCCTTTTTTTCCAAATGAGAATCGATAAGAGAATCGATAAAGAACCGAATCGTTAAGCAGAATCGAAAATGGAATCGGAATCGTAAAAATCTAATCGATTCCCATCCCTACAGGTGGGTCATTACTAACATCTCTAAATGAGTCAACAGTAGCTTCTAGTTAGAGGAAGGGCATTGCTGTTGTAGCAACAAGGTCGCTTGAACCAGGCTGTTGCCCACGTACAACATAACACGCATTACATACATATTATGTTCACATACATGATTTTAAAGCATTCCTTAATTTGGACTCTCAGGTTTGCTCAAATAACAAAGTCACCTAAAAAGTCCATCCCAGCCAAAAGTCAGTTTATGACATGGAGGAAACATTAACAGTCGCTTGGGAACTGCCAGTAAAAGGTTCTAAAATGTTTTAAAAGACAGAGCATTGAGTCCGCGTCTTGTGGAAACAAACTGGGCCATAAATGAGAAAACATCGCAGTAGATTGTAGTGTTTAATTCATATGTAAATAACACGTTATCAGATCACTTTACGGATTGGACACCGATGGATCCTAATCAAGCTTCTTAATGAGTTTTGCTTATGCAAATGCTTTGCTTATTAGATATATAGCCAGGCAGCATTCCCTATGATGTCATCACAGGGCTCTTCTCACAACCATTGAGCAGGTTTGGTTTAAAGCTTAACACGTGGGTGGAGAGAGAGAGAAAGAGAGAGAGAGAGAGAGAGAGAGAGAGAGAGAGAGAGAGAGAGAGAGAGAGGGGGTGGGAGAGGGGGAGAGAGAGAGAGAGACAGAGAGAGGGGGGGGGAGAGAGACAGAGAGACAGAGGGAGTGATAGAGAGAGAGAGAGAGAGAGAGAGAGAGAGAGAGAGAGAGAGAGAGAGAGAGAGAGAGAGAGAGAGAGAGAGAGACTTGACTGTGATTTCTACATCAGATTAGAACATCAGTGAACATCGCCCTCAACCAGATGTGGATTCATTTCTATGCCATATTCTCAATCACGCACACACACACACACACACACACACACAAACACACACACACACACACACACACACACACACACACACACACTCACACACACACACACACACACACTCAAAGAGGGAGAGGGAGGCCCCTTAATCATTTAGCTTTGCTACACAGCTGTGTTGTTTTTTGAGGCAATGTGTGAATGAAATTTCACTCAGCTCCTTTTCATTTATTCATTATTCATTTTTTATTCATTCTTCTATATCTTTTTTTGATTTTATTTTTACCCCCAGTATGTAAAGCACACCGGGGTTGACATGTTGACACACTTTGACACATATTTTACTTTCACTTCCTTCCTTTTGTGTGTGTGTATGTGTGCGTGCACGTGTGTGCCCGCACATGCATGTGTGTGTGTGTGTGTGTGTGCGTGCACATGTGTGTGTGTGTCTATGGTTGTGTGTGTGTGTGTGTTGATGCTACACTGCAGTGTTGATCTACTCAATGGGGGTCAAAGGACAAGGAGGGGAGTACACAGCGATGTTATACTTGCGGTTGACCATTGTCTAGACGCTCTAATTGGTTCACTGCAGCGCTGCCTGGAAAACAATCATCAAAGAGGGGGCGCAAACTGTACCCTCAGAGGCCCTCGCGCCAGCATCGTAAATCGCTCCATCTCCCGAGCATATGCGTTCAGCGTGAACGAGACATGAACACCGAAGAGCGTAAACACAGACTTTTGAAAGGGGAATATGTGGGCTGTCCTGACTTCTACTCAAATTGTTCCCATCCGACCCCATCGCTTACCACTTCGTGGGCCGAAAGTGCAAGCGACTTATCCCCCCCACCCCCTCCCGAAAACAAACTGCACCGCCGTTCGTGACTTCATTTCTGAATGTGGGGGTTTCCTTACGGCACGTTGAGTTGCCAGAAGTGTGTCATTCAGCTACTGTATGACAAGGAGCAAAGGATTACGGCTCTAAGCCAATCTAGTTAATGGTATACATTTGGTAACATGGTGTCAATGCCCGCACGAACACACACACACACACATGCTTGCACACACACACACACACACAAACAAACCACTATAGAGGGCATAATGAACTCCTGAGCTGGGAATAACGGTTCAGTGTTGACCAAGATGCTTACTTCCTAAATAGTTTGAAAGTAAGGCTTTCAATATTTGACTCATTCCCCTTGCAAAGTAGGGGAGTAGCCTTCACTCTGTCTGTTTTTGGTTTGAGGTTCTTTGGCTTGTTTAATTTCTCTGTTTACAATGTTTCATCCTAGATTCCAGTCTGTTTTAGTTATACCCTTACAATGACAAGAAGCAAAGGTTTACGGCTCTGTGTAAAAGTGCCTCTTCTTGTTTTTGTACATACTTCTCATGATGTGTAAAGCTTTTCTATGGCGCACAATAGTGGATAAGAAACTAAATGAAACATAGTTCTTTACAGTTGGTGCTGAGTGCTTCTTCACTTTAACCAGATGCTTGGTGACCCTGTTGGTCTTCATTATCGACATTCCAGTCATGCTCAGTCCAATCACTTCACATGTGTGGCTTCAAATTGTGTTCAATATTTGATCACTCTGTAAAGAATCATAACAAATCATTAAGATCACCCTTGTCCTGTCTATGGAGGAGACCTCCTTCAGTAACCAATGGCATCAACATGGGACATGCTGGGCGATATGGCTCAAATCATCCCGATAGGTCATTTAATATCTCAATAACGATACATGTAAGGGATAATCCATGACAGGGTTAAGGGTTTGACTCAGTGCTATTATTGTTCGATACATGCACACTTTGGAGTGGATTATCCCGTTTATACCATGGCCACTTGCGAATCATTAAAATTATAAGGGTGTTTATTCATATTTTGGGGTAATTCTGTCTCAAAAATACAACTTTTAGCTTGCACTACTTTGTGTGTGCCTGTAAACAAACAGCAAATGAGACATATATGGGTCAGACTAATGCCTGGGTCTGACTAACGCCTAATGTTAGTTAACATGAGATTCATATGGAATGCAGATGTTACCTTATTACTCCAGTAAATAGAGATGATCTTAGTAACGACATGGCAACGTTACCTTATTACTCCAGTAAATAGAGATGATCTTAGTAACGACATGACAACGTTAGCTTATTACTCCAGTAAATAGAGACGATCTTAGTAATGACATGGCAACGGGGAAGCTTTCTAAACCTAGTCCCATCCGAGTCCGGTCCAAGCTGACAGTTACGTTTCGTTGAGTGCATTCATTTTTAGACCGGTGGTAAGGCTGCTTACTTGTATGTTATCTCCATCCAATCAGTATTCACCCGGGCCATGGTATAAATCACAATATAGCATGTTTTCTGGTAATTCAATAAATAAATAGCCTACATAAAATAACCACATGGTAGTCTATTTTCGTATACTCCTGCGTGAATTAAATACTTGACAAATGTGACTGAGTATTGAGTATCATCACTTTAATGTAATGCAGCCTTTAAAACCAGGAAAAGTGTAAAGTGAAAAACACTTATATC
>JAOPHQ010003127.1:1350000-1542500 GCA_030340625.1 Merluccius polli | reverse complement strand
AACAATAGGCTACAACAAAGAAGGTACGAGTACGAGCAATATGATTTACGGACGGTCAGCGGTAAATATAGCACAGAGAAAGGGAAGGAGGGGTGTTAAGGACTTCAGAGTGGGATGAGACGTGGTTGTTTCCAGCTTTGTCTACCATTAGGGGAGGTGTAGATGGATGCCATAGCTTGCATTGCGTGGATGACGGGGGGGAAGGGGGGAGGAGGGAGGGGGTGTCCAGTGGCTGAAGGCACCCTCTTTCTGTCCCAGTGTCCAGCAATTAACAACGAGGAGGGGGGGCACTCGGGGTTATAGGGTCCGTGCCAGTCTCCACCTGCCGACAGTCTATTTGCAAGACTTGGCACAGAGTGACATAACCCCCCCCCACCCCCGCTACACAATCCCCCACACACACTAGGCTGGGAGAGGGTCATGAATTGTATCCCGGCCTAACGAAACGCAATGTTCTCTTACTTCCTATGAGCTGTGTACGCTAGTTAACAGTCGAGGAGAATAAGGACATGACAAGAAGAACAACAGCAACGACAAGGAGAATAAAGCAATATCCGAAACATGTAACGGAGACGGATGACCCACTATCAGAAGCCCCTCTCCCTCTCTCCCTCTCTCTCTCTCTCTCTCTCTCTCTCTCTCTCTCTCGCCTCAGCCTAACGCTCCCTCCGAAGCATGCTCGGAAGTCCCGCCCTCTCTCTCACCAATAACACACATTTGGAGAGCTGATAAGGCCTGGGAACGAGGTTACACACGCACACGCACACGCTCCCGAGTGCATAGCCACTGCTACATTGTCGAAGCGCTCCTTCCATGTTTTATAGCTGCCCCTCTCCTCCTCCTTGCCGGGGTATAATTTATAGAGGTGCATCTCTGCTCATTGTGTCACCCGATCCGCTGACAGTGGGTGATGCATTCCCCCCCCTCTCTATGAAGGGCATGTTATCACCCTGCCAAAGAAAGCAAATGCCATTTCCTGTTTATTTGTCTCGAGGTTTCTGCAATGTCACAGCTATACCTTTCTACTGCAAAATGATATGGACATCCACATGTGTATTTGTCCTGGAGCCGCATTTTACATTGTGGAGTAAAAAATGAATTAACTATGTGAGGACTATGTGAGCCACTAGAGCAGACCACAGCAAAGCTTTTGTTCATTGTTTTCGATTGGTACACTGTAAACCCGAATGTCCAAAGTAATGAAATATATTAAGTAGTGCATACTCAAAGTTTTAGAAAAAGTTGTACTAACTTAATTATGTCAAGTTGGTGTAACTTCTTCTTACTTTTGAGTTATTTAAACTAATATTTTTTGATTAAATTGAACTGTTTTGTGTTTTGTGTAAGTACAACTTAAAAACAATATTTAAGTATAACTTAAGATGAATAAGTAATAACATATTCTTCCCTTTTGTGTAATTTTAACTGCTCATTTAATTGAACTGTTTTGTGTTTTGTTTAAGTAGCCTATAACTTTAAAACACTATTCTCTTTGTAAATGGGGTTGGGGCACATGGTCTGAGGTGAATTTCTCTGAGGCTAGTTTTACGAAGCACATAGATATACACTCACCGGCCACTTTATTAGGTACACCTGTCCAACTGCTCGTTAACGCAAATTTCTAATCAGCCAATCACATGGCAGCAACTCAATGCATTTAGGCATGTAGACATGGTCAGGACGATCTGCTGCAGTTCAAACCGAGCATCAGAATGGGGAAGAAAGGGCTGGTCTGAGTATTTCAGAGACTGCTGATCTACTGGGATTTTCACGCACAACCATCTCTAGGGTTTACAGAGAATGGTCCGAAAAAGAGAAAATATCCAGTGAGCGGCAGTTCTGTGGGCGCAAATGCCTTGTTGATGCTAGAGGTCAGAGGAGAATGGCCAGACTGGTTCGAGCTGATAGAAAGGCAACTGTAACTCAAATAACCACTCGTTACAACAGAGGTATGCAGAAGAGCATCTCTGAACGCACAACACGTCGAACCTTGAGGCGGATGGGCTACAGCAGCAGAAGACCACACCGGGTGCCACTCCTGTCAGCTAAGAACAGGAAACTGAGGCTACAATTCGCACAGGCTCACCAAAATTGGACAATCGAAGATTGGAAAAACGTTGCCTGGTCTGATGAGTCTCGATTTCTGCTGCGACATTCGGATGGTAGGGTCAGAAGGGAGCAGGCAAGAAAATACTGTATTAAGTATTACAAGTATTAAGTTGATAAAGTAATAAACTGAGTTAAGTTAACATGAAAATGGTGTGGTTGTGAACTTATTTTTTAAAGTTCTGTGAACTTATTCCAGTTGATTGTAAACTGGAAACTTGTAAGTCATATTGACTGAAGATTATTGAGTCGCCTTAACTGAAAATGTTTAGGCAGGGGGGCGGCAGTAGCTCAGTAGGTAGAGCGGGTGGACAGAGCGGGGTCGTCCACTAACCGTAGGGCCGGCGGTTCGATCCCCTTGATCCCCGCTTCCAAACTGTCTGCGTGTCGAAGTGTCCTTGAGCAAGACACTGAACCCTGAACCCCAACTTGCTCCCCGGGCGCTGATCATAGCAGCCCACTGCTCCTACGTACAGTAGGATGGGTTAAATGCAGAGGACAAATTTCGTTCCCGAACATGGGAATGACAAATAAAGACCGAAAGGTCCCCCTTAATTAATTTTAATTATATTAACTGAAGATAATTGAGTCGCCTTAACTGAAAATGTTTAGGCATATTAACTGAAGATAATTGAGTCGCCTTAACTGAAAATTGTAAGTCATATTAACTGCAAATATTTGAGTTGAGCTAAATGAGCACTTTAATTTAACTGTTATCAAAAGATACAAGTGGCAAGTCATCTAACCTTTTAAGTTCAGGAAAATTTGGACTTTTAAGTTAGTCAACTTAAAACAATTAAGGCAATCGATTGCCTTAATCTTTTTGAGTTCTGGGAACTTATTCGGGTTTACAGTGTATTGATTGCTATGCAGTATTGAGTGATGTGGCCCCTAATAGTATGCTGAGTTGTGTTGGTGTTAGGGGGTCAGTAGAGGGATCAATTGCACCGGGGTCCCTACAGTAGCACAGGGATAAGTGGAGCCTCCTGTTCCACTGGGACGACCCTCAGACCTGGAGAATCACTCAGGGGAATGCACCCAAAACAGTGCTCCACACGTTAAGGCTGCTTCAAAACTACAGGGTTTTTTATCGTCTTATAAATGTGTTTTATATTGACTTTTGCAGAGAGGTATTGGCTCTCAAACAAATGTGCTATGGAAACTCTTTATACATGCTTTTTTTGTTGTTGTTTTTTTGCATTTAAAAAGATGAACTTGGATCAATATGATCAATATGGCCTAAATCATATTGGTTAATAAAAATGATATGTTTGTCTAGAAGATCAACAAGAGTGTACTGTCCATTTCACAGAATACACAGATTATGATCTATGGATCTGGCCTACATTTGAATGGCTTATTATAAAATCATCATAACATTATCCTGTTATCTGATTGGCTAACTGAGACATAAATAAAGACCAAACGGATGCATGATAAGACTACAGTATATCAACCCTACAATGTGACATCAACACACTTCTGAACATGTTCCCCATACATATGGTTACAGCAGATAATGCATGCTGGCGCATTACTGACTGTGGCACAAATGTGTGAAATTCAGACCTGCAGTTGGTCCATGGTAGGTCTATATATGTGTATAAACTGTATAGATCACATGATCCCAGAAGCGGACATCATTGCACATCACCTAAATACTAATAAGAACTTCAATTTATATAACGCCTTTCAAGGGACCCAAGGACGCTTTACACGTAGCAAACAACACAATGTTGTTTGCAATGCAGTATCAACAGGACCTTCTAGTAGATGAATGTAAGACTTTAAATCTGTAATTTCCTTTCTTTTTCATGTCGAAATGTCATGACTCTGGGCTGCACAAATAATTGCATATGATATGAATCACGATTTTGGCGAGTCTGCAATTGCAATTATCGTGAAAGATCCCAAATGAATGTATTTAAAAAAAACATTTTTAAAAATGATAAAAACATAAATAGATACAAAATGTTGTATGCCCATTACATTAAAATGTAATTAGAAACAGCGTCCAAAATTCACTTCTAGAATTGTGTCTTTTTACCTGCCAAATGTCAAATCTATCAGCCATTTGCTGGTGGCAGGTGTTCATTTTGGATCCTGATAACAAACCATTAAAACTCAGAAATTGCTTATTATTATTGTTTTTTATATACCGTAGGCACCACAAATATTAATTGAATCTGTTATGCAATGAATAATCACAATCGGAATATTGGGCAAAATAATCGCAATTATCATTTTGTCATAATCGTGCAGCCTTAGCTCAAGTGGACTGCTGAGCCGTTAGATTATTGGTCCAGGGCTTTCGGGCCCCGCCCATCCATTCTGGGTTGACAAGAAGAAGGCTTATCAGCTGGCTCCACTGACAGCATGTCACAGAGTTGACAGCAGCGCTGCCCTAGTTGTTACAGAGCTGAGCGTTACCAGGGAAACACAGGACTCACGTGGTAAGATACTATACTTTTCCTGTTTGTTAAATTGTATTGGTTGTTATGTTGCAAAACACATGTCATGGACTTCATGAGTTGGGACAATTAAAACATCAATTCAAAAGAGAGCGAGAGAGAGAGTATATATATTGGAGTATTCTATTGTACACATGGTATATCTGCACATTTATGTATTTAACAATGCCTTTTCAATGACTAAAATGTATGTATGTATGGACTATTGCAGATTGCTTGACATTGCAAATACCAGACACAATATCTTTTGTCTGTTTTTCCAATCTTATATTTCACGTTTTTATATATTATGAGAAGAAAGAAAGAAAGAAAGAAAGAAAGAAAGAAAGAAAGAAAGAAAGAAAGAAAGAAAGAGTAAATATATTCAAGCAGAAGGGGTTTCTTATGAAGTCACATCTTATAACTACAGATATCCTGAAATGCAGATGGCGTTGACCATGGCTGACAGAGCCATAGGGGCTATTATCGGTGCAGCTGTGGCAGATGCAGCAGGTAAGATAACTCCTTGGTGGGACAGAACACTCCTCCTTCTACACTCCTCTCGTTCTTCAAGAAGAAAACTGTGAAAAATGGCTTTTAAAAGACAAAAAACATGCAAAACACTAAATGCAACTAAATATTTTTCCAGTATCCAGAAACAACAACACAAATCAACCAGAATTTAAACTATTGTTGCAAGGCTTCACTCCAGCTGCAAAATATAACATAGAGCCCATAGTGGCATGATTGCAGTGCCATTTTCTGATTGTGGAATAGGTGTTCAAAATTGTATTTCTAGGTATCGGGGTTTAAGAAAAAAACAGACTACTAGTATTGACTATAGTACTGACTATAGAAACGATTCATACGCTTTAATGTGTCATACAAATGTGTTGTCATTTCCAATAATGTCTCAATATGTTCTCCATTCAGTGGGGACCGACACCTCTAGCAGTGTTTGCAGTGTGATAGATGTGTGTTCCTCATCGATTACAGATGGGCAGTCTGATACCTCATGTGGCCTGTCCAACTCATGATCACTTTTATGACTCATGAACATTTTAGAGTGCATTCAAAATGTCTGCCTTCACGTGATTGACAGTGACATCTATATCTTTGGCTTTGGGAAAATAACAAATGAATTCAAACCTTTGTACACATTTAAACCATAAACCATAGATGGAGCAAAGGCAAGCAATGCCGTTACTTTCCTGATGGCAGCTGCAGTTCCAGCCCACTTGCTATCGTTTGAATGGCAATGAATTTCATTGAACACCAATGTCTGCCTATCGTTTACATTCATATGCAGTTTCACCAAACCGAAATACAGTGCTGGGGTTTTGTTACTCTTTAGATTGGGTAGTGACTTGCTTTGACTTCTATGGTGTTCATGATTTCAGATTCACTGTATTGCCACATCAAGCGTGGTTGCTAGGAAGCTGGGGTGTGTTGAAGATGAAAACAGAATGGAGCCCACGCAGCGTATCCAATTCCACAAATCTGGCCATTATTGTGTTGTGTCACTGTCTGCCAAATGCTCTGGAGCCCAGCTCCAGCTCTTAAGATAATTGCAATGTGCTTTAAGCGGATTGAATGACGAGAAATATTAAACATAAGTTAGTTTGGCAATCCCATCTCCCTCACAATGACTTATTTTTTCTCTCTCTCTCTCTCTCTCTCTCTCCCGGACCTGCCCTCAGCCCAGCCAATGCATTGGATGTACAACGCGGACAGACTCAAAGAGGTGCTGTCAGAACTTGAGCCCTTTCCAGAGTTTCGCGCTGAGTCAGCAAATCCCTTCTACCGCAGAACTACGGGGGAACAGACGTGCTACGGAGACCAGGCCTACGTGTTGCTGGAGTCGCTGAGTCACTGTGGAGGTACACACACACACACACACACACACACACACACACACACACACACAGCCAACTGTTAAACCTGTCACCCTCTAGTGATCAGAGTCGATACATGAAAAGTGTATGGCCAGCTTGTGTGCTGTGGAAAACCCTGCATGTTTAAAACATGTGGCACTTTATGGGTCATATCTGATTCTATTCAGGTTCAAAGGCTTTGCAAAAAATAACCACTAATGAGGTCAGCAATCAACTCAGCAATAAAGCAAAAACATTGACATCTGATTTTAATTTGAGCCGATCCGAAACAGCAGACGAAATGACCCGTCTCACCACGTATTGCCAGGGTGTTCATTACACTCGCAGATGCAACTTATTTACTAATTTATTCATGAAAATATAAATGGACATAATGCTAAGGAAATGCCTGAACAGATGTAAATGTGGAGGACCTGACTCGGCGCACCTACAGTTTCTTTGGCCCAGGGACTGTTTACGACCTGCCACTCAACGACCCCTACAGGCAGAAGGGAGGTAGGCTATGAGCACAATGATAGACACATGAAATATGCAGACAATATGAAATATAGTGAAGTGGTATAGAACAAGCATGTACAATTTTTACTAGAAATCACTAGGTTGTACACATATATAAGTCATAGACCTTTACTTCACACCACTACTAAATTAACATTTAGATCAAAGTAATTGTGGGAATGAGATGCTTTTGCTGACTAAAATATAACAATAATTGTTATTGTTATTATTATTATTATTAATAATAATAATAATAATTGTTATTGTTATATATAATAATAATAATAATAATAATAATAACAATAATAATGGTAATGATAATAATAATAATTATTATTATTATTATTGCTGCAAACATTTTCTCAAATGTTTTTTCCCTCTCCCTGCTTGTTATTATGAAATAATAACTGTTTCATTGGTCACAATTAAATGGGAACCTTATGCACAGATGCATAAGAGTGCGATTATGGGTGCAGTAACAGGCCGTGCATTATAGCTAACAAAAAAAAAAGAAAATGCCGGTTAATTTAAGGGAATCTTGGTGACAAAAGACATTTGTTAGATGTTTAGTTCTGGGAGTTCAAGAAACATGAAGGATTATGTAGTCAGTCATTCTGTTGTTCACTCCTCAGGACCCAAAGCCCAACTCCCCATCGACGGGCCGTGGCGCAATGCAAGCCTGAAAGCTTTCATCAGAAACGTAGACGCTGGCAAAACAGAGACTGGTAACGCACACACACACACACACACACTTTTCTCACGCACACACACAGATATTTTATCATGCAAATTAAATATTTGTTTGGCTTAATTATGCAGTTACTCAGGGGTATTTATTTGTTTCTATGTGTGTGTGTTTGTGTGTGAGTTTTTGTGTGTGTGTGCGCACGCGCACGTGCCTGTGTGTGCGTGCGTCTGTGCGTGCCTGTGTGTGTGTGTGTGTGTGTGTGTGTGCGTGCGTGCGTGTGTGTTAGGATGCGAGGTGGACTGTCAGATGGATGGGGTCACAAAGATAACCCCCGTGGTGGCCATGTACGCTGGGCGCACCCAGATGCTGGAGAAGGTGGAGACGGCTGTGCGCGTCACACAGAATGACAACATGTGCGTTGCCATGACGCTGGCCGCAGCGAGGTAATTAAGTTATCAAAAGAAGAACAAGAAGAACATGTATATTTTTTAACAACCTAACATTAGTGATAAACGACAGGATAGGTGTCTTGGCATTGGGTAGTGACACGGCCGTGATGTTGACAGAAAGGTTTGTGGTCCCCCCAGCCTACCAGAAGGCCTCCTTTAACACCTACCTTCTCCTTATGTCTTCATGTAATAATGTATTCACAAGTCACTTTGGATAAAAGAGTAAATCACTAAATTTAAATAGTAATAGTGACTTTGCAAATAAGCAAATAAACAAATATATATATATATATATATATATATATATATATATATATATATATATATAATGCTGACTTAAACTTATTTCTTAAACTTAACGATACTGCACCTTCTAAATGAGCATGAGGTAGGGAGAGATGGAAGGTAGCTTCTGAGTATAAATTTGACTAAAGTGTGTGTGTGTGTGTGTGTGTGTGTGTGTGTGTGTGTGTGTGTGTGTGTGTGTGTGTGTGTGTGTGTGTGTGTGTGTGTGTGTATAATGACGTTGTTAAAGGTTTGTGGAGCATTTCATTCTGAATGGGCCAGATCCCAATGCGTTGGATGCGGTGCTGGCCCAGTTGAACGACCCCAGGAGGCAGAACCCTCAGGACTTGGATAAGGCTGTCATTGGTAAGCATTCATAGACCAAAGTACCGATCATCAATATTTAAAATAAACCCACATCATCAGGTACACTTCCTGTTTTCCTGTTATATACTTCCTGTTTGAAATTCAGTGGTAAATATATATAGATATAAATATAAATAGATACACAATAATATAATACTAGACAAAGAATACCATTATATATAATGCTTGCATACAAGACTTTTTTGTGGGTGAGATGTGATATTTATATTCTACTTCTACAAAAATACCTTTCACATTACTTTATAGAGCACCTTGTTGGAAGGGTCTCTTAATGCTAAAAATAACTACTTGTCAAAATGTGTGTGTGTGTGTGTGTCAGCTCACATCAACCAGGTGAAGGGAAACCTAATGAAGGAGAGCCAAGAGCTCATACCTGCTGTGTTCACCAACACATGAGGTGAGTGTGGCCGGCCTTGCTCTGTAGTGTGGGACGCAGCAGCGGGGCCTCAGGTCTGTTCACTTGGCATGCGCCTTGCTTTTGCTTCCTGTCAGCATATCCGCTACCCCCTCTCTCTCTCATGCTCACTCTCTCATTTTTGCTCACTTTTGCTCTGAGTGTGTGCATGTGTATGAGGGTATTCACCTTTTGATCTTCACACATATAACCTCTCTTCTCTTCCTAAATTGTACTGCAGTGGTCTCAGCTTTCATGGAGGCTAGGCCACTGGTTTCCAAAAAGGAGACCCGCTATGCAAAACAAAATTCTGAAATGATGATCTGTGAGTCAAATGCAGGGGATTTATTTATGCTACTTTATAACATTGGTCGTTAGCCAATGATGACCACTTAGTTACAGTTATGGATCATCAGTTAGTGATGTCGAAAACATTGGATGGTGAACTTTTGAGGGTGTAACATACAGTACACCCTCCTTTATCACAGAGGGGCCTTTATCACAGAGGTGTAATAAGTAGGGATGAAAACAGGTGAAGATCTAACTAAAATGGAAGGAGACACTGTCTGTCCTTTGATGTTCTCAACAGTTCATCTGATCGACTTCATACTTGGTAGGTGTATTGCTGAGGAAGTGTCAAGTGGGAAGTTGTTTGGCTGAGCAGGTCTCAAAAAAGCTGCAAGCAGCGATACCGGAAGCCAAACAACCGGACTGTTCTGAACAGGCAGGTTTTGAACGGGCACTGCAATGGTTAAGTTAAGAGAGAGGGTGCCTACAGTAATAAGAGGATGAACTAGCTGTGCTTAACTGTTCACAAAAAAAAAAAATCTTGAATGTCTCTTCTAACTAGAGATGTTTTGCAGTTCTGCCCGACGCGCTCCAGGGGGCGCTCCACGGGGTGCTGACCCTCAGCCGGTTGGACAAGGCGGTCAGGGCCACCATGCGCTGCGGGGGCTGCACTGCAAGCCGTGCTTCCTTCATGGGGGCCTGTTTTGGGGCACAGGTAAGAGGGGCCCTCCATACAACATCCTCATGCTGTATGGAGGCCCAGATACAGTGGAACAAAGACATTGTGTGGCTTTTGTGAATGTGTGTTTCATTTGTGTGGCTTTGATTCTATTGGAAATGTCAGAGAAGTTAAAGGTGCAGTGTGTAGGATTTAGTGGCATCTAGCAGTGACGTTGCAGATTGCAACCAAGTGAATACCCCCCACCACCCCCTCACCCCTCTTCTTTCAACAACTTAAGAGTAGCTATGGTGGACTGTACTGGCCTGTAAGGTGCCAGTAGGTACTAAAATGTAGTGAAGTGATGAGGTTCTACACTATACACACCATAGGTCATAGCTTACAAGTAAGATGGCGATCGTGATAAAAAAAAAAAAAGTACAACGCGCCCTCTCTCGAGCCGTTTGTCCGTTCTGGGCTACTGTAGAAACATGGCAGTGCAACATGGCGGGCTCCATGGAAGGGGACCCGCTCCCTATGTAGATATAAACAGCTTTCTATGGTAGCAAAAACACAATTCTTATATTCATGGGATTATACACTAATTACAACATACTTATGGATATTATATTCCATTTCTGCCAAGTCCATTCCGCTAGATGCCACTAATTTCTATACACTGCAACTTTAAGGCCCTGAAAAAGACAACGGAAATAAAGTGAGTTGGAGTGCTCCTCCTGGTCTTAACAAATCTATTTATTATGTTTAGAGAGGCAACAACGTGGTAAAATGACACTCCCAAACATATGGCTTCATATCAATGCATGTAACCACTGTTGCTTCGTCCACTGGACTCACCGGGCTTGTACGGTCCAAACCTTGTTTGAAATATCTTTGTTGATGTTTTTTTCAGACTGGTCTGCAGGGGATTCCTGAGTCATGGAGGAACAGGACTCTCAGATACCCTCTGCTGCTACAGCTGGCCAATAACATGGTCCACTCCCAACAAGACACGGCTTAGGAAGGAAGGAAAGAAGGAAGGAAGGAAGGAAACAAAGAAAGAAACAAAGAAACAAAGAAAGAAATTGTACAACTGAAATCTATTTTGTCATCAATTGGCCATTACATTATGCTGAAAATTGTTTTCCTTTGTGAGGGGGGAAGAAAAGGAAGAAAGAAAGAAAGAAAGAAAGAAAGAAAGAAAGAAAAAAAAATGTTTTCCTCCTGTCCTTTATGAAGAGCTTAAGGCATGGTTATGCATTGGCATGGCAGTCCATGACAGTTTTGTTCCAAAGTCTTAGACTGAATGAAACTTGAGTATTCCTTGACTTGCCAAAACTGCACATGTAACTTAAGAAAAGTCTTTCTTTTAAGGTCAAATCCATGTAATGTAGAGAGAATTGAATTACCATACACTCTTGTGAGAAATAAATAAAGTGACATATTCAGCATTCACATACATTTTACACATACATTTTTTTACACCCCTCCCTGAGCTACTACCTTACCGTGGTGGAGGGGTTTACGTGTCCCAATGACCCCCAGGAGCTCCGTTGTCGGGGGCTTTCATGCCCCTGGTAGGGTCACCCATGGCAAACAGGTCCAGGGGGAGGGGCCAGACAAAGGGTAACTCAGAAGACCCCTTATGACGACGAAAATAAATGGTCTTACATGTCCCTCGCCCAGACATGGGTCACCGGGCCCCCCCCCCTGGAGCCAGGCCTGGGGGTGGGGCTCGGGGGCGAGCACCTGGTGGCCGGGCCTATACCCATGGGGCCCGGCCAGGCACAGCCCGAAGCGAAGACGTGGGAACCCCTTCCTGCCGGCTCACCACCAGCAGGAGGGGCCAAAGGGGTCGGGTGCAGTGCGAGCTGGGCGGCAGCCGAAGGCGGGGACCTTGGCGGTCCGATCCTCGGCTGCAGAAGCTAGCTCTAGGGACGTGAAACGTCACCTCTCTGGTGGGGAAGGAGCCTGAGCTGGTGTGCGAGGTTGATAAGTTCCGGCTAGATATAGTCGGCCTCACCTCAACGCATAGCAAGGGCTCTGGAACCAGTCTTCTCGAGAGGGGTTGGACTCTCTTCCACTCTGGAGTTGCCACTGGTGAGAGGCGCTGGGCAGGGGTGGCAATACTTATTGCCCCCCGGCTTGGTGCCTGTATGTTGGAGTTCACCCCGGTAGATGAGAGGGTAGCCTCCCTCCGCCTTCGGGTGGGGGGACGGAACCTGACTGTTGTTTGTGCCTATGGTCCAAACAGCAGTTCAGAGTATCCACCCTTTTTGGACTCCTTGGAGGGGGTGCTGGAAAGTGCTCCCTCTGGGGATTCCCTCGTTCTGCTGGGGGACTTCAACGCTCACGTTGGCAGCGACAGTGAGACCTGGAGGGGTGTGATTGGGAGGAACGGCCCCCCCCGATCTGAACCCGAGTGGTGTTCAGTTATTGGACTTCTGTGCTCGTCACAGATTGTCCATAACGAACACCATGTTCAAGCATAAGGGTGCCCATATGTGCACTTGGCACCAGGACACCCTAGGCCGCAGTTCGATGATCGACTTTGTAGTCGTGTCGTCGGACTTGCGGCTGCATGTCTTGGACACTCGGGTGAAGAGAGGGGCGGAGCTGTCAACTGATCACCACCTGGTGGTGAGTTGGCTGCGATGGTGGGGGAGGATTCCGGTCAGACCTGGCAGACCAAAACGTATTGTGAGGGTCTGCTGGGAACGTCTGGCAGAGTCTCCTGTCAGAGAGAGCTTCAACTCCCACCTCCGGGAGAGCTTTGACCATGTACCGGGGGAGGCGGGGGACATTGAGTCCAAGTGGGCAATGTTCCGCGCCTCCATTGTTAAGGCGGCCGACCGGAGCTGTGGCCGCAAGGTGGTCGGTGCCTGCCTAGTGGCAATGCCGTCAAACTGAAGAAGGAGTCCTATAGGACCTTTTTGGCCTGTGGGACTCTGGAGGCAGCAGGCAGGTACCGGCAGGCCAAGCGGAGCGCAGCTGTGGCGGTTACTGAGACAAAAACCCGGACATGGGAGGAGTTCGGTGAGGCCATGGAGAACGACTTCCAGATGGCTTCGAAGAGGTTCTGGACCACCATCCGGCGTCTCAGGAGGAGGAAGCAGTGCATCATCAACACTGTGTATGGTGGAGACGGTGCGCTGCTGACCTCGACTCGGGATGTTGTGGATCGGTGGAAGGAATACTTCGAAGACCTCCTCAATCCCACCGACACGCCTTCCGGTAAGGAAGCAGGGCCTGGGGACTCGGGTGTGGGCTGTCCTATCTCTGGGGCTGAGGTTGCCGAGGTGGTCAGGAAGCTCCTCAGTGGCAGGGCCCCGGGGGTGGATGAGGTCCGCCCGGAGTTCCTTAAGGCCCTGGATGTTGTGGGGCTGTCATGGTTGACACGACTCTGCAGCATTGCGTGGACATCGGGGGCAGTGCCTCTGGATTGGCAGACTGGGGTGGTGGTCCCTCTTTTTAAGAAGGGGGACCGGAGGGTGCCTGTGCATGCCCTGTGCCTGTCTGTGGATTTGTAGCCTACCAAGGGAAAGCCATTTGATGACTTGCTCTCTCCTCCACTTCCTCCTGCACAGCAGGTAACAGTCAGGATCTGGCATAATTGTATCCAGACCGAAAAGTTATTTTTATTTTTGTCTTTCCTATATAATTCATGAAAACTTTTTTCTTAATAAAAAAACGGGGGGGGAAAGAAGATAATAAACACATTTTACATTGTGATATCGTTTGGAGAAGGGGGGGGGGCGACACATAAATAGCATTATATCGATCCTTGAGGAAAATCAGGACATAAAGGGAAGAGGCTATCTGAAAGACAAGTCCATATAAAAGCATATAGGCCTACATATGTTGTTAAATCGTGATGCGTTTATCCGTCCGGTGGAGGGTATCAACGCACCACCAAGACGTCTGAAATAACCAGAAGAACCACCAGAAGAAGAGCCAATATGCATGAGTGAAATACCTGAACCACTTCCGCTTTCGATTTAATGCTACGCCCCCCGCTATTTATTTCGGTTTATATTGCACGAAGGGGGCACATACACGCCTATAAACACGTAGTCCGGATTAGTATGGCTGTGTCAGGGTCAAGTTATTTTAATTGATAATAAAATGTGTCGCCACACTCACCGTTGCTCTCCAAAGAAGAAGAGCATTGGCGGCGGGCGTCTCAAACTGCGCGTGCGCGGTGGCCTGCAACTCAGAGGGACATAAGCAAACAAGTTCGGTTATTTATATAAACGTTCAGTTATTTGACGAAAAGGTAGACCCATGTTTATGTGTATCAAATCATTTTTTTCGTCGGGTTACTGTAGGTGTAAATGGGTTGTAGGTTGAGGTTAAGTCGCTGCTACGTAGTGGGTGGGGCGGGTCGTCCTGAATTCAACAGCTGGGTGGAACAACTCCAACTGAAAGTTGCTTCAATGACATTTTACGTAGGAATGGCAGTATAATCCCCACACTACGACAACACGTTAAAACGTTTATTTTATTTTTTTTTTGACTGGACAATATCATGGATTTCAATGTCAAACGACTCGCAGCAGACGCTGGCACGTTTTTAAGTCGCGCCGTGCAAGTAAGTAGTCGATGTGTCTTAACTTTAATGGGCTACTTGTGTTAGCTGCTAGCCCAGCTGGGGCGTTACATTAGTTAGCGTTAGCTTGCCACTGGCGGATTTGGATTGAAGATATATTTTCCCCCAGCGACCAGTCACTAGAGGTAATAGACGGATATAAACACGGCATACTACAACGTAGCTGGTTGTACGCAAACACACTGGCTGACTTTGGTGGTCAAAGTAAAACAGGCCTCGTAAATACTTGGGTCAGTTTGTAATGACCACGATTAGCATGGTGACACTCTCTATTTGATGCGTTCAACAACAATAAGAAGCAACGCTTTACTCCAAGCCTGCTCGCCACCGTCGCCTACCGAGCTTTTAACATGGTCATCATGTATGTAATATATCATCGCTTCATAAACCCTGAACTCCCAAGCATCACAACTCTACCAAATACGTGTTAGTTCACAGAGGAGAAACTTGGCCAGGCTGAGAAAACCGAGCTGGATGCACACTTGGAGAACCTTCTGGGCCGAGCCGAGAGTACCAGGCAGTGGACGGAGAGGATCATGAAGCAGACGGAGGTTTTGCTACAGCCAAACCCAAGTAAGTAGGAAACTCGTCTGGTTGTTAAAGACACACGGTACACCCCTCGCTCACGTCCATACGGTTCTCGTTACTTAGTTTTTTAAACCCGGTGTTGTGGGTTGTCGGTGAATATGTATTTTAAGGGTACACTTCAAATCAACTTGTGATTACGGACATTTTATCCGGAATGGAAATCCTGTTATCTCATCTTGTCTCCCTCGTTGGATGCGGGCCATTTGTTTGGCCTATAATTTCCCAGATGTGTGTGCTTCTTGTGTATTATGCTTTGTAGGTGGTGAGAACACATGGTCTTTTGTAAGAGAAGACTAGGGTGTCTGTGAAGACTGTAAACTCAGCTGTGTATACCCCCCCCCCCCCCACACCACCACCACCACCACCTCTACCAAGTGATGCCACATACTCACATTGCTGTTTGGAGCCACAACCACAGCGAAAGAGCAACAAACATTAGACGAACCATGCTTTGGCTATCCCTTTTTGCAATGAGGTCATTGACAAAATGCTGGTGGTTAAAACTTAAAAGCAATAGCTGTATGACTGTCATCTGCTTAGCTGTGCCCTAACACCCTTTGTTAGGGGTATGATGCTAACTGTGGTTGTGAAGGGTTATTTCAATGACATATTAGTATTCATTTCTATAAAGGTTTTTGTAACTGTCGGCTTCCATGCTGTTTGCTTGCGTCCCGGGAAATGTCCCGGCAGCACGTCTTGTGACCACATAATTGAGTTTTGCCATCTTTCCCCTCCTTCCTCTCAGATGTCCGGCTGGAGGAGTTTTTGTACGAGAAACTGGAAAAGAAAGCCCCCACGCGGATGAACAACCACGAGCTACTGGGTCAGTCCATGATAGAGTCTGGGAATGAGTTTGGTCCCGGGACTGCCTACGGTAAGTTGATTGACACAATGATCTGCCCAATCTATCTGGAGCCAGGGCGAGAGAGGCTTGTCAGTGGATGTTTTTCTATAGGAAGCAGTATTCATTGTTGCTCATCTCGGGTGGATGTATGTATTTCATTTTTTTGTCTGATGAAAAGAAAATCTCTGAGGTTACAGATTACAACCAGTTGAATACCCCCCCACACACACACACACACACACACACACACACCTCTCCCTTTCTAACGATGTAGGAGAAGCTACGGTGGCCTGTACTGGCCTGTAAGGTGCCAGTAGGTGCTAGGGGTGCAATAAATACCAGAAAACTCTAATTTAATACACGGTCCAAATCTCAACGAGTACTCGTGTACTTGTTTTGTTTTTTTGTTTAAGTCTGCGATAGTTTCCAACAATGTGCACATATCGAAAGTCACCTGTATTTCACCTGTATTTTATACAGTATGTGTGTTACATTCACACTGGAGCTCCACTGGCCACACAGTTCCTTTACCTGCTTTTTCCTGTTGTAGAGCTAGCGGGATACACTTCTAAACAGTGATTTTAATGTTATATCCATTGACATTTTGTAATGTGAGACGTATCAGGTTTAATTACGCAATCACTCATAGCTGTGATTGCGTCTTTAGTTTCCCGCATCATCTGTAATTTGGAACGTGAATATCTGTTGAATGTCCAATATCTTTCTAACTTCTTTCTAACTCTAAAAAAAAAACTCTTTCAAATGCCATAAACTTCTATTGAGATTATTTTAATATACCACTACAGTAGCACTATGCTGCTATAAATGTCATTTTCAGTTTTGATGTCGGGACATCCCTGGCCGGCGGACATTATTGTAAAACGTATTGAACGTGGGGGAACTACTAAACATTGGCGAACAAACCTATTTTAGTCTCAACAACAATATGCGAATATGCTTTATTTCTCCAGAGACGTTTCCGTTCTGGGCTACAGTACAAACATGGCGGTGCAACATGGCTGCCTACGTGGAAGGCGACCCCGCTCACCATGTAGATATAAACGGCTCTTTCTAAGCGAACGAAAAAACACAACGATTATTATTTTCAGGTCATTATACACTAATGAAAACATACTTATGAATATTATATTCAATATCTGCCAAGTCCGTTCCACTAGATGCCACGAAAGTCTACACACTGGACCTTTAAATCATTTGAACTAGTGTTGTCATTTGGATCTTGTTGAATATGTGTGGAAAAAATATGTGAGGCTAACAATTATTAGGTATTGTAGCACATTTTTGCAAAGTTGTGGTTGGCTATCTGGCTATAATTTGCACATTGAAAGCTATAATTTGCATCTTGGAAGGAACCCTTGTGTAAAGCTAGCAGAACTGAGGACATAGTTTATTCTTATTCTGAAAGTATGTATTAAGTATTATTAATAGATTATGTTTAAATATGATATTCAAGGCATTTATTATGATTTTACAAGCAGGATCTTTTTAATAAATATTAAGAGAATGAGTTATGAGGAAACATTGTAATACTCAACCTGACAAACCACGCAGCCATCCAGTCCACTTCTAAAATAACATCAACATTCTAAGGTCACCCCGTTATGGAAAGATTCAACAGGAAACTAGGCAAGGGATGAGGTTACCGTTACCCTGCATATGACCTCACTCTGATCATGCATATTGACAACCAGCCTAAGGTGTTTACGAGTGTTCGGATCTTTAGACTAACTTTGGACTATGCCTGAATGGCTCACCGCTACAGGAAACGCTCTGATCAAGTGTGGGGAGACGGAGAAACAGATTGGCGGTGCGGAGCGGGAGTTCATCCAGAGCTCGGCCATCAACTTCCTGACGCCGTTCAGGAACTTCCTGGAGGGAGACTTTAAGACTATCCTGGTGAGTTTGTAGAGTATGAAGTATCACTGGCCAGTCATATTATTCTGCTACCATTGGCAGGAGTTCAACTCCAACCCAAAACATTCTGGGTTCAAACCCCAATGTCCACAGTCTACCTGTAGCCATCCCTGAGCGAGAAGCCATACCCCTACCTGCTAGGGCTGTATGATACACCAACTCACGATTCGGTTTGTATCACGATTTTTGACCCACGGTTCGATACATCCCACGATTTTTTTTAAATTTAAAAAACATTTTATTTAAACATTTACTTGTATAACAATTAACAGTTTTGACTTTTTTAAGCCCTTGCTGTTTTGTGCGTGTTCCTTTGAGAGTTGGTTGGTTTATAAAGTGGCACTCTCTGCTAAGTGTGTAATGTGATGCCATGGTCATTTGCCAACGTGAGACTGTTCATTAGCTTGTTTTGAAGTGTCTTTTACAGTGAACACGTGGTTCCAGTTATGGTCTAAGGTCAGTGAATTCCATACAAGCAGAGCAGTACATTAGATTGAATTAGTACTTGTACAGGAGAATTCAAGAATATCATGCTGCTGAGATTGCCATGAAACCTACAAGGACATACTTTACATACTTTGTATTAGTTAGTCGATTGGTATTACAAAGCATGTTGAGGTTTTTAACAAAATGTTTTGCAGTAGTAGCAATAATAGCTGATGATCTCTTGTATAGGGCTTGTACATCGTGACGTTACATCGTAATGGCCGCCTCCATTTTGGAAGCATAGGAGCATTATGGTATTATGTTGGTCGTAGGGGTTCTTGGGTCATTGTTCAGTAATTCATCATGAAATGATTTGTCATTATGGGGAGATGTTGTGTTCGAAACTGCCACAGCATTTTTCATGCAAGACGTGGCAAAACAAAGTTTTCATTAGCCTAGGTTATGGTATATTTGCATTGAATTAGGAGATGGATGGATTCCCCGAACCAATTAGAGAAGAGATGCCCTGAGAAATTAGGCGGCGCGGTCTAAAAGCTATCAGCAGTCAAGATTTCTAACATAATACAGGCATTTCTAACAAATTGGGGGCGGCAGTAGCTCCGTCCGTAGAGACTTGGCTTGGGAACCGGAGGGTCGCCGGTTCAAGTCCAGGCAGGGACTGGGGGCTGGAGAGGTGTCAGTTCACCTCCTGGGTGCTGCTGCCGAGTTGCCCTTGAGCAAGGCCCTTAACCCCAAAACCGCTCCAGTGGAGCTGCTCAGTGGCTGGCAGTAAAGTCTGTGGTTGTACTGGGCAGCTTCCAGGTGTGAGTGTGAATGTGATCAGGGCGTTCCTGTAAAAGAGAGCCTCGCTCTCAGTGAACCTACCCTGAATAAATAAAGGTTTAAAAAAAAAAAAAAAAAAAAAATTACACTCAAATGATAGTTCTTCGGTCATTAGATCTTACCTACAACACCTTAAATAGGCCAAGAGCAATTGCATTAGTATTGCATAATAACCATGAAGAAGAGTAAATAATTATTCCAGCTAATGCTTTACGAGGAGACGTATTTCATGTTGGATCTAATGAGATCTACAACTAAAACCCTTGATGGGCGAACGCTCTGCAATGGCAATCTTACAAAAACTAAAGTCTAAACGCTAAACGAGCTGTGCATGTTTACTCTATATTTACACTCCGTAATAAAGTGATCTTCAGCGGGGAACCAATGGGACAGACCGCAGTCCAAGTCTAGCGGTGTTCTGAAACGCCGAAACAATGGCGTGGCAAAAAGAGAGGCCATCCCAGGTCAGGTTCCAGCAGTAAACACCGCTAGACCCACGGTGACTTGGACCGAGTCTGCCTTTTGCTCCCTGCTTTAGATCGCTTTATTGCAAAGCGCTTATTGAAGACTTGTTTGTCTGCTTTCATACACAAAAAACACAAATCACAACAGGCAGGGATTACATACACATCCACTCGCACTGCAAATTATTCTCTGCTCCGTCTCCATGGAGACCGGCCACTGTTTGATTTCATAGATGTATTCTATTAATTACAGTATATTATTATATTAGCCTATATTATATTATATATACTATATTATATCAAAGTAGCCTATATGTTCTGTCAAATTGAATGCAGATGCTGACGTGAACGGACGCGCACATTATCATTGTCATTTTTTTTTTTTGTGAAAGGGTCATTTGTTTGTAGAGGGGGTGGGTAATTTAGCAGAGGTGCTGTGCCTCGCCTATAGACAGCTGTGGGAAACCCTGGACTCTCTTGAGTCCTCTCAATATTCCGGAGTATCACCAACAAAACCTCCCATAATGCAATTTGATGTACAAGCCCTATAAATTAAGCAGGTTTATCAATGTGTCTTTATGAAGTCCAATAGGAAACAATGTGCATTCTGTTGGGCTGTAGGTTAGTTTAGTTCATTAGTTTATTACAGGGCTCCGAACCGGTTCAAGGAACGAAAACGAAAACCGAAAACGAACAGAATTTTACGAGGAACGGAAACGGAAACGAAAACCAAATGGTCTTCAACTGTTCCGGAACAGAAACGTTATTCTGAAATCCCCAAAACCGGTTAATAACGTTTTTTTTCCGTTCTCTATATACCGTAAAACTTCCAATAAAAGCGGGGTCCCTAATAGACGCAGGGGTGTGGCGACACGTTTTGACAAATAAACGCAGGTCTCCAATTGAGGCCGGATCTGGATTTTATCTAAATTATTTCTTGAACGACTTAAGCCGTTCAGATCACCTACACAAAGATACGGTAACCGTTTAAACGTCTGTCCATATGGACATAACGCACATCATTAGATCAGTTAGATTCTCCACAGATAAATCATTCAGTTCATTTAACACAAACTATGAACACCAACGCATAATTCATCAGACTTACCGGTAAACAAGAGAGACGGGGAAAAGGTCTGACTTCCAACTTTTGAAGCGATCATAAAGTCCGTACGGTGTGTGTCCGTTCCTGCATTGTTTATATTCCTTAAGTCCGTAAGCGTCCACCGGTCAAAAGAATCAATGGGTTTCATTAAATTAATCCGAGTTGTGAATAATATCATGTGTAGTCCGTTGCTCACTGTCTGTTTACTGTCTGTATGCTGGCTGTCGTAAATCTTCCGCTGCCGTAAAACGACTTTCACGTTCGAGCGTCACCGCGGACCTACGGCCGGCGGGGGTGCCCGCAATCATAGATATACATGTATACTATGTATATATGTCTATGCCCGCAATAGTAACACAAACACACCGCGGGCCGACGGGAGGGGCGCGCAATAGTAACACACCGCGGGGGGGGGGGGGGGGGGGCGCAATAGTAACACACCGCGCGGGGGGGGGGGGCGCGCAATAGTAACACACCGCGGGGGGGGGGGGGCGCGCAATAGTAACGGCCGACGGGGGGTGCGCAATAGTAACACACCACAGACCTACGGCCGGCGGGGGGGGGGGGGGGGGGGGGCCGCAATAGTAACACACCGCGGAGGCCCAATAACACTGCCGGAACGTTAAGAACGAACGTTATTTTACGTTCCGAACCGGTTCAGGAACGATATGTTGGTGGCGGAACGCAAGAACGAAAACGTTAAATATAGCGGTTCCGTTCGGAGCGGAACGATTGAAAAATAATTTCGTTTTCAAGCCCTGGTTTATTACATTTATTTTTCAGGGACCATACACAAAAACATTAATCTCACACAAGGAGAAGAGATACACCAGCTGGTGAGGATAGTTCAGTTCACAATGTTCTTCCAAAATAGAGCAGAAGTCAACCAAAAAGAGGGCATTTACTACGTTTTTCAAAATATGTTTGTTGCGTTCTTCAATTTGTAAGCGCTTAATTGAAGTGTGTGTGTGTGTGTGTGTGTGTGTGTGTGTGTGTGTGTTTCAGAAAGAAAGGAAGCTGCTTCAGGTCAAACGTTTGGACCTGGATGCGGCCAAAACCAGGCTGAAGAAAGCCAGGATGACCGACAGAGCTATGGTGAACACAGACACACTCACACAGACACACACATACAGTCAATATCTCACAGCAAACATTTAATTTCTTTCAAGGTCAGGGTGTTGATATTATAATATATTTAATGCTAAATTATTGACAGTTTGGTCTTCAATATTTATGTATTTTCTTGAATAAAAGTTGTATTGCGAACTTTAACTGTCACAACCATCACTGGTTGCACAACTTGCACACCAGATGTTTTCATCGTCCCTTGTGACTTTTTTAAGACTTCCCTTTTTCTGTGAACGTGGTGTTTTTGCCATCTCATCCGCTCGTTTAGTTTTCGTGCCAAAATTCTTTTCACTAAGCAAATACCACAAACTATAAAACCACTAACTAATACCACAAACTATAAAACCACTAACTAATACCACAAACTATAAAAGCACAAATAATGCAAAGCTGTGTTGCCATAATGTTTCAAGCCGACCCACGGCAGTCTCATTGTCTGCCAGACTGCATTGCAGACAGAAGTTTTATTAAAGAAGTATGCGAGGACACATCTTGGTGGAGAAAAAAACTTTTTACAATTAAAAAATGCCAGGACAGGGAGTGGGGTATTAGGTGAATAACTAATTAGCTTCCTTTAAGTCGTTCTGAAGTCCTTTACTCCTTTGTAAAGCCTTTGTAAATCACTACAGTCCCAGAGGCAGGGTACCCGCAGAGGTATTAAAATAATGACATTCAAATTGGCAATTTAAAGGGGCTATAGACGATATCCTTAACATTAATATAGCAGCAAACAACTATTGGCTATGTAGAGATATAGTGGAGTAATGGCGTCCTGACCAGAGAATGAAGGCACCCTCCCTCTGTGTGTGTGTGTTGTAATCTGAGCTTCTATTTTCTTTGTTTTGGTGTCCGGTCCGGCCACACGGTCATGATAACGCACACGCCGTGCATGAGATGAGTTAAGAAGGTAAAGAACACTCCCAATGGTTTTGGTTTGAGATGCTGGTGCTCTAGTGCGACATCTTGTGGCTAAATATATAGTCTATAGCCCCTTTTAAGGCCTGAAAAGGTATTAAAAATATCATTAAATATTATAAATATCATAGCTCATAAATATAATTTGCATAGGTCTTGAATACAGTTTTGTGACTGTTGGGACACGAAAAATAGTAAACCTAAAACCAATAAATGTCACTGTGGATTAATGGGCCCTTATTTTACCACCAGGTGTGCGTGTGATTAGCCATTAGAAGCCATTTTGAAAGCCAGCTTACCAGTTGGTACAGTCCACTGGGTCGGCTGGTAGATTGATCTAGCCATCATACAGCTTGGTGGACACTCCCACTTGTGATGTCACTAGAGGGTAGATTTTGAAATGGCTTGTAATGGCTAATCACATTTAGACCTGGTGGTAAAATAGGGGCCCTTTAAGAATGACTTGACCCATATGCATCTCATGTCTAAATGTGATTATGAAGTCATCGTGCCTCAGCCATCAGCGGCCACCTCCCACAGAGCGATGGCACTGAACACACTAGGGATGTTCCTAGGGACTCATTTCCCTGATGTTTAAACAGCTGTTTTGTAAACAACTAGTCGACTAGTCAAAAAGTAAGAAAACACTCAAAATGTAGCATGTTTAAGGCTAAACTGTCTGAAAAAATATTGGGTGTATTATAACAGCTCTTTTATATGCTTAATCAAGTTTTTCAATAAACAAATAAATGCCCTGAAACGTGGGCCACTTGCATTATGAAAATTGCACAACAATTGCAACAGCTCACTAAATAAAATACATATTTTTGTACTATTCAACGTAACAAAAACAGGCTGAAAACTGACATTTTGCGCCGTGTTTTGCCGCATTATTACAGTCGCCTCTGGTAGTGAATGTGTTCCACATTGCACCAGTTGAACTGTTAGGTCGGGGGCAAAATAGTTAGATCTTCATCTGTCAAGAGACGCGATAACAATGATCACGGATCGCAGTTCTTTCTTTCTCTTCTCATTCATTTTATCGATCTGCTTACTGAGTGAGCAGCCGTTCGCCTGAGCAGACTCAGTAGGCCTAAAGAAAGTTAAGACATAAGTAGTAAATGTAATGTCAAGGACCATGTTTTTTTTTACTGTGAAACGGACTGAATTGGTTGACATCTCTACGATGCGCCACCGGAGCATCAATACAGCCGAGCGCTGCCGTGTGTGCGCAGCAGCGTTCAATTCTTCAGCGGGATGGAGCAGAAGCTTGTTCATACATCCATGGTTATTATTCTATATCTAATTAAATGAAGTCTATCAATACTGCATGGCGTGCTTCTGCGGTTTATAGGCCTATCAGCAGAAATGCTTTTCTCAGAGAGGAAAAAAAGTGTTTTACCGACTACTATTTCTGGTGCCAACTGCCTGCACAGCAACAACAAGTCGTTTAGTTGTGCACATCCCTAGAACACACACAGCTCCCCTGCTGGGGAGAAGAAACTCTTTGTATACTCAAGAACTATATTGCATCTTCTGTAAAACGCGTATCTGGGCGTGCATCGGGTGTGGGGGTGTCTTAAACACACATAAACACACACGTGTGAGGCTTTGCTGTGGTTGGGCAGCTGCTGTGGCTCTATAACATCTTTGTTGTCATTGTGTTTAAAAAAAAAAAAAAAAAACTTGCAATGCTGCAGATGTCAGCCAGAGGAAGTGACAGAGGTGAGTGGAATGTTTGAGGGCGGAGAGAGCAGGGGTGGGTGTCTTTTGAACTGAACTTCCACACACACACACACACACACACACACACACACACACACACACACACACACACACACACACACACACACACACACACACACACACACACACACACACACACACACACAATCGCAGACACTACTAGTGGTAGACGAAGAAGCATCATATTGTGGAACTCACTAGAATAAGCAAATGTTGTCTCAGTCTGTTTGTCTAATGTAAGCTATAGAGAGCATGGGACAGCCGGGCCATTGTCCTCATTCCTCCTCTGCTCCTGAACAGGGCAGTTTTGTATGTATCACTCCGCCTTGGTCAGGAACACTTCCACAAGTCCTTTGTTTATTTTTCCAACGTCAGGCCTTATGTGAGGAAGAGGATGAGTCACCCGGTTTCCACTTGGCAGCCCCTGTGTTGTGTCTGATTCACACTTAACACTGCATGGCTGTGGTGCATGCTTCTTTGCCACCGCTTCCTTCTCCCACAATTTAAGCCCCGCCCCTAGGACTGGGCTTTTTGGACAAAACAAATGAGGAGATGTTGTGAGTAACTGTGTATAATGTCACTTGATTTGGTATTTGAATATTTTCATCGTGAAGGCTTGTATGATGCTGTTGCAGTGTCATTCTCACATTTATTGGGTTCAATATTTGGTATAAGTTGTAATACAAAATCATTGACTACTTGACTATTGTCTATAAGAGCTATAAGAGCCATTTAAAAAATCCTTCTGACCAGCATTTACCCAGGGCACGCTCCCATTAATATACATGTGCTCACCCATACCCTGCAAATTACGGTCTAATGCTCCTGGAAACGTTTGAGACTACAAAATACATGAGAAAAACACACATGATGACTCTACATACTATTACTTGTGTACTTGAAAACATTTAATGAAGCCCTGGTCCATGGCTGTAGTCATGACAATGTTTTGAATATTACTACTATTACTATTATAATAATAATTATTAATAATATATTTGACATTTGTGGGAGTGCTAAATGTACACGTATATGCAGTTTTTTTTGCAGAATTTCAATGCAGAGATTCTTTGTGAATAAATATCTTGTGCTTTGAACCCCTGCCTAAACCCTTTGTGTTGAAGGCTCTATACATTCCATCCTGAGTGTATGTAAATAATGTGGCCAGAGTGCACTCTGTCCTCTGCTCCTCCTCCTGCATCTCCCACAACACAGCTGAGAACGGGCGCTTGTTTTCTGTGTGTGGTCCTCAGGCGGAGCAGGAGCTGCGCATGACGCAGAGCGAGTTCGACCGGCAGGCGGAGATCACCCGCCTGCTGCTGGAAGGTGTCAGCAGCACCCACGTATGTAACCCCCCCCATCCCTATCCACTCTGAAACCCCGCCCCCCCCCCCCATCCCGATCCACTCTGAACCCCCCAACCCCTATCTACTCTGTCCCTATCTACTCTGTAACCCCCTCCCCCCATCTCTATCTACTCTGTAACACCCCTCCGATCCCTATCTACTCTGAAACCCTCCCCCCCGATCCCTGTAAAGGGGAGGGGGTATTTGTTAATGGAGTTAATATCTTGAGTAGAAAAGTTACATAGTGCAGGTTCAAAATAATGCAAAGTAATGGCTGGAACCATGGCTTGGTGGGTTGTGGAGTGGTCCGCTACATAGTACATAGTAGGCCTACATAGTATATGGTACCCTGACCCACACCTATGTGTCGTGTTCCAATTGCAAAACACAGCCATGAAGGAAAGGATTCTGTTAAAATGCTACCTGTGCACTCTAGTTGATGGCCACTGTTTATACATTATTGCCTCCCGTGACATAGGCGAGCTGTGTTGACCACTTTTGTTGTCAGACAAGCAGCACTGCTGAGATTAACTGACAGAATTAGAACAAATGAACAAATAAACAATTCCAGGTCGAGGACTGTCATTTACCTATACGCCGTGAAATCGGTATTAAGTGGTGTTAAACATATTAAGAGTTAAATTAGAATTAAAAGTATTAAAATTAACTGGTTGCAACCTGCAGACACCCTGTTATAGTGTGCTTATTCACTCACTCACATGATGGCAGGCACACCACCTGCGCTGTCTGAACGACTTTGTGGAGGCCCAGTCCACATACTACGCGCAGGGTTACCAGTACATGGTGGACCTTCAGAAGCAGCTGGGCAGGTGAGACACCACACACATACACACAACCCAGGCATCCATGACACTTGCACTACATATACCGTGTGTTCTATGCTTCTGTACTGCTACATCTACTACTATACTATACTACTAGGAGGTTTTGAGGTGGATATGGGAGATGTAAAACACTAGCATAGTAGTAAGGCTGTGTCTGGGCTTTCTCACACGTCTCTCCTCCCCCTCCAGTTTCCCCTCATCATTCTCCAACAACAACCAGTCGCCCGTGTCCGGCGCAGCCAGCATCTCCGTGCCAACCATCCCCGTGTCGGGCCCCCTCCCCAGTCCGTCATCGGGCCGCGCCGGCTCTGCGTCGGCGGGTGGCTTTAACGAGCTGCGCGTCACAAGCGGCAGCCGCAAGGCCCGGGTCCTCTACGACTACGACGCAGCTGGCAGCAGTGAGCTCTCCTTGCTGGCCGACGAGGTGAGACCTGGGAGAAGTCCTATGTTTTTGCCAGTCTCCGCGAACCAGTTTGTGATCGTTTTACTCTGCTCCGAACTCAAATGGCGTTCTTTTCGTGACTTCAAAGTGCCTCTAAGGTATCCCTTCGACTATATCGCTGAAAAAGCGAAAACTGCCAGGCAACATTAGCCAATCAGAAGCTATGATGGCATTATGAGAATCCATCTATTGAGCTCCTGCTTGTGTTTCCAGGTCATCACAGTGAGCAGTGTCCCTGGCATGGACTCTGACTGGCTGATGGGCGAGCGGGGCAACCAGCGAGGCAAAGTACCCATCACCTACCTGGAGCTGCTCAACTGAGCTGCTCTGGGTCGCATGCACGGACGGACGGGAGAGCAGAACACAAGCACATTCAAACCCCACCCCTCCATATCCCAGATGTGACCTTTTTTTTTTTTTATCTATATATTTATATTGTGTTGCAGGGACGGAGGGCTACACTCTCACTTCCCTTCACTTAACAATTCAATGGCAGGCTCAGCCACTTCCTGTTTTTTGGTGAGTAAACATGAAAACAAAAAAACGTGTATTGGCAACAGGCCAGGTGGTGGGAGTCGCAGTGTAAGCGACATCCAGGCTTTCCCCTCTGTTATCAATAGATGGCTGGATTAGAACAAGTGGTGGATTTGGGTGAAGGGGAAAAGGAGTTGGCCCTGTTTTCTGTTGTGTGCCACAACAGTATGTTTCTGGAACCTGCCTTTACATATGGCTTCCTGGTTTGAATTTATGCAATTCCTAATACGTGCCTGAACATCTCCAGAGTGCTAGATTTTTAGACTTTTCTTTTATGGTTTACATGATATAACTCAGATGGTGACCGAAAGTAATTTTTTTTTACTGCTAATGGTAAAATTTTTGCATTGACGAAGATCTATTTAAAATATGTGCAAAAGAAAGCACTTGAAAAGTCTTAGTTAATAATGATCTCAAAGTGCCCCTTTGGCCATTAGCATTAAGAGCTCAGTGGTATGTGTGCCAACATTTTATATAGAAAGCTTTACTGAACACTTAAAAGCATGACAATAAATGCTTGTAAGTTGGAAGAAGCAGTGGGGCAAGTCCTTTAATTTCATTAAAGGCTTACAAAATAATTGATAAAAATGTGCTTGTCAGATATTGCCTCATATAATGACTGCCTGGGATCCATCACTAAACCAGGGTAGGCCTTTTTAAAGTCTGGAATGAGGAATGCCAAAACTATTATTAGTAGCAGCCAATTTTTTTATTATTGGATTAATTGAAAATGGATGACTTTTTGTTTGTTGCAAAATTGCCTCAACTAGATCACATGTTATTCTGCCATTAAGTTATGCTTTGGGTGTTATTCATAATTATTCGATTTGCATTGGCTTGGCAAGAATTAATGTCTTCAAAGAGTGGCAGTGCCTTACAATAAAAACAAACAGGTCGACTTTTTTATTTACTAACAATTTGTTGTCTTAATATTTGTCTAGTCCTTAAACTTGTCTCTGTTGAAAATGAAAAAAAACCCATTAATTATTACATACTGGGAGTTAAAGGTAGGGGTGCCCAGATCGATCGGCCACCGATCTTCGTTCTAAATAGTGTGATCGGTGGTCTCTATATAAAGTCCGAAAGGCCGGTCATAAGAGCCAATCAGATGACCCAAAACACATGAGACAATTTTTTTTTTGCGCTGCTAAAATTGTTTCACCGGTCTGTTGAATGTGTTGCACATGTTGCCTGCCTAAATAAACAGCTGTCAAATTCATGATAAAGTGTGAACCCCCTGTTTCAACTCCAATTCAAACACTATGAGATTTAAAAAACCTAATGCGTTTTGGGCTGAGAGTTGTAGGAACCATGGCCACTTTGTGATACTTTTTTTTAAGCCAGTACCATCGCTGTGTATGAGCGTTATAATGAGCAGTGTTGTATATGAAATGTGCCACAGACTGTGGTGTTATACTATAAGTGTCCGAGAAGCTTAACCCTCTCTCGGACGGGGTCAACAAAATAAACCGCTGGCCAGACGGAGCTCCACACATCCACACACACTTCGGAAAATGAATAAATAAGGCAAAAATAAATTACTATATAAAACACAGCAGAATTAGAGACAGACCAAAGTAAAACACCATCCCTGATAAGACAGGGATGGTGATCTAAAGAAAGGCTTGCCCATAAAGATGGGTTTTTAGAAGCCGCTTAAAACAGTCCAAAGAGTACAGTATAAGTCTGAGTATACAATATAAGACATATTACCACATTTAAAACAAACATTTTGGGTTCACTGCTTCTTTAATATACAATGTTGAGAATAGTTAAATAAATAATGCTACACAATAAATAAAAGGCTTCAAATAGGCCGCGGCGATCGTGATCGGCATCGGCCGATACTCTTTCCAGTGATCGGCCCAAAAAATCCTGATCGGGGCACCCCAATTAAAGGTCCTGTAGACAACTTTTTTGCTTTAACGTATCAATATGAAGTAAATGTTGATTGCACAGTGTAATGGCTACAGAATAATGACACCATCGGCATTTAGATTGGTTTCCTTAGCTTCCCTATAAGCCTCGTTTTCACTATGCAGCTCTGTCTGCCACCAGGTACAATCTCCCGGAAAAAATTAAGGCTTAATTTACGGCACAAAGAAAACGTAATCAGTCAAATATTGCGTATGCAACGAAACCAGGAGGAATAGCGCTTTTGTTTACCCCAGTAGCTATCGGTAGCGATCCCGATTAGCTATCTCTAGTAGTGGAAACGGCGGACAGTGGAACAACCAAAGTAAAGCCAATCTGAATACACTACTTATATCTGCGTACACTACGTTTTTTGCATTGAGTATACTACCTGAATAAACCTCATGTTGTGACCCGCCAGGCGATCCAGTCAGGCTACCAACCCAGTTTGCTTTTCTCAACACATACTAAAGAATTTGTATCTGCTTTCATGTCTCCATTATAGACTAAATGAATGAATAAACTCACCGTTTTCCTCCTAATGTTTTCTTCTACTCCCCCCTCCACCCCGACGCCAACCCCTTGCTGCCGATACTTGTTTGTGCGAAGCAATACTCCAACTATGGTATTACTATGTAATGCACATCATTACAATAGCTTTTGCCTGTTCCCAAATAAAATTATGCCAATTTCACTTTACCTCCTCTGAACATGCTTCTTTCTTTCTCATTTCCAAAGTGTTGATTGTTTCTTTCGCGGAGGTTTCCAAACAAATGCGTGTCTTGTGTTGTTTGTGGTCGCTAGGCTTTTAGGAAACGGAACACGATCCAGTTTGTCTCTGAGACAGCGGCGCAAAAATAATACCGCTTTGAAACGCTAGTGTGGGAAAAGTTGTCTACAGCCCCTTTAAAGTGTAAATATTATTTCAAATGTGTTTATTTGTGTAATTGAAAATATAGAATGCAACTGCAAAAATCCATATTATGACGTGATGCATTAAAGTGTGAAAATATATTTACCTTGGTTTTTATAGGCAGGGTTGCGAAGAGGCACAGCATAGCCAGTAGAGGGCAGAGTATACAAATGTCTAGCCATCTATAGTCATTGTTAGTGGTCAACACCATGGAGCCCAAACTAGTCTAAACTATGCAGTATGTGACAAATGGGGATATGACATCAGTGTTTTTGGCTTTTTTATTGCGGATATGTACAGGAAATGAATGTTGAGGCAAGAATCTTCAATATCTTGAGATCGTAGTATGGTGTGTATTCTATGGAATTCACAAGTAGCATGCACAGGCACCTCTTCTGTGAGCACCAACATAATACCTAGTGTACCCCAGGTTTTTATGTACATACTTGTTTTACCCAAGACCATTTAAGATGCATAGCCTCGTGAGACCCACCAGATATTCAAGTTTACGTTACAGAATATAAACTTGCAAGATGAGGATGGTCTCTCAGGTCTATCAGATTACAAGCCTCTTTGGGCAAAAATGCGTTAAGTGAAATTCAAAAAGATGAGGGTTGGGTTTGTGTTAGTAGGTTGCCACTGAACATTGCAAAGGTCAAAGTAGACCGCACTGGCACAATAGGAAAAACCAGTCATGGAATTTTCAAAATAAGACGTTGAGTTTTTGTTTATTGCGAAAATGCCTAAGCTAGATCACATGTTATTCAGTCATTAAGTGAGGCTTTGGGTGTCGATTGCATTGGCTTGGTAAGATTTAATGTCTTCTTCAAAGAGTGACAGTGCCTTAAAGAGAGTTTAAAGGTGCTGTAGGTAAGATTTATGAAGTTTAATTTATTAGAAATGCCATATCCATGCGTGAGCTATTAGTGAGTGAAATGCGCTGTGAAATATCTGTTCTGTCAATTGACACACTGCATTCCAAACATTGACAAAAACTGAAAGAAGCTTCCTTGTAACTGGTGAAATTATGAGCTGTTGCCTTAAGCCCACGTCCGGTGTCAGAGACCTGCAAGTTAACTGGGGGAGCTCTGAGGGTTAAAGAGGAAGTGGAGTCCTACCGGTAGCCATTTTTGACTTCCTCAGAATTTGCCCGTAATGCAGGATCACATGCTGTGAGGCCTCACACATTTCCTGGACCAAAAATACATGTATGACACTTTACATTATTAAAGCTGACTGAAGACGCACATGCACATGTTCACATTTAAAACTAAAAACTACCCAAAAAAAACACACATGGGTGAGTGACAAGGTATCACAGGGCATTTTGAGTAATTATGTTAATTAGTTATGTTCTCAAATAAAAGGCAAAGGTCAGTCACACTATGGTCAGATAAACCAAATGGCTAGCACTACAAGACAATATCAAAAGCTTTTCTTTATTCTTTCTTTGTCTTCATTCAGAATTTGTTTAAATTGATTATTCATTTATAAAATGTAGGTTAAAGTACATTACATGTGGTATTCTTTTTTTGCACCTGGTGCATTCTAAGTTCCAAGACCTGGCTTCCTCTGTACAACACACATTAATACTCAAAATCCCCTATAAGAGTTCATTATTATCTGGGAAAAGGTGTGTGTGCGCGTGTGTGCGTGCGCCATTGAGAGCCTGATGTGCACACTTCCTTTTTCCCCTGTCCACGTCCTTTGTCTCTTATTTCACAGAGAACAGACGAATGTTCTGTCACATGTTTAGCCCTGAATGACTCTTGAATCTAATCCATAATGTTCAGTAAAATGATTAAGATGTTAATCACATTGCCTTGTTTTCTAAACTACAAACTACGACCTAAAACACTTTGAGTTCTGTAGGCACTACTAGGTCACACGGAGGCATTGCTGCAGGAGTTGCAATGGGGTTTAATAGGAGAGTATGTCTTCAAATCGCTGTAGCATCAACCATAAGTATCAGATATTAGTTTCATTCCCATATGACAACAACTCAGGGGTTCTGTCTCAGAATCACTGCATATTACATTTTTGCAATGTTCCTATGAATCAGTAATTTATTAAGAGGACACGCACATTTTTGCCAGGCCAGCAGCCTTGTAAATCCAGAATGCACTTCGGCTTGCAGGCTTGGGGCTTCGCCATGATCTCTGTAGAGCTGCAGAGTCATGGCCTTGTTTGAAGAGGAAACGGCCTGGTAGTCAATGTTGACCCAGCTGATTTGGTCTGTTCTGGTAGCGGGGAGCCCAGATATGGCCAATGCATCTAGTTTTCGACATGCGGTTCCGGACCAGTCAGATAGCTATTCATTGGATATCCCTTTTTTTAGCATAAACTTGTGAGCCTCAGCAATAGCTGCATACCGAAATGCTCACCAATAGGATGGCTACAACTCAAAAGATTTCTTTTTTTCGGTTTGGGACTTTTTGGGACTTTTTTTCCCGAAAGCAAGGGTGCGTGATCAGAATCCAGTGCCAAAAACCTGCTGTTCTAGAATGCACCACTGGCAACGCTGGCAGGCTAGCTCTCCCAGCGCTCTCACAGGAAGCCTGACAAGACGGCCAGTGACAATATTACACACCAGAAAAAGAAACCCTGGAATGAATAGAAAATTGATGTTAGACATTTTATAACAATGTCAAAGTGCACATACACACACACACACACACACACACACACACACACATATATATATATATATATATATATATATATATATATATATATATATATATATATATATATATATACTTTAAAGTCTATGTAATCGTAATTGAGATAATGTATTAGTTATCGTTAGAGATTGTGTTAAATATTGATATAGAACTGCACACTTGTGTGCAGGCTGTTTTTCTTCCCTGGAAAATCTCAGAACTCTTTGTTGTTTCCACGGTGGACGTTATCGTTGGACTCTGTGTCGTGTTGAACTTGGTTAACATTGCCCTGTGACTTTATCGCACCATTCCACAAGGATTTAATTAAAGGATTTTGGACATTGTCCAAAATACATCTTACCCTTTCCTTATAAAGTCATTTTAATCACAACCAATTATACCTCAATTTCACTGCGGTTAAATAATCATACCAGCGCTGTTTCATAAATAAATATAACTTAGTTGGTATGTAGCATGTCATCAGTTTCGGATGCAACCTTGCGTTTGTAATTTATATTATATTATTTTTTTATTTTTTTATGTATTTGTATTTTATATTTGTCATAATTTTGAAATAATTTATAATGTCAATATTTAATTATACATGAATATTTACATGATGCGAATTAAATGAGTTAGTTTACTAAACTGTCATAACGTCGGTCAAGTTGAATGAAACCTTGTTTATGGCCTTGCTAATGCTTCTAGCTAGCTATGTCTCATGTTCCTAGCTAGCTATCTCATGCTTCTAGCTAGCTATGTCTTATTATGCTTCTAGATAGCTATGTCTCATTATGCTTCTAGCTAGCTATGTCTCATGCTTCTAGCTAGCTATGTCTCATTATGCTTCTAGCTAGCTATGTCTCATTATGCTTCTAGCCAGCTATGTCTCATTATGCTTCTAGCTAGCTATGTCTCATTATGCTTCTAGATAGCTATGTCTCATTATGCTTCTAGCTATGTCTCATTATGCTTCTAGCTAGCTATGTCTCATTATGCTTCTAGATAGCTATGTCTCATTATGCTTCTAGCTATGTCTCATTATGCTTCTAGCTATGTCTCATTATGCTTCTAGCTAGCTATGTCTCATGCTTCTAGCTAGCTATGTCTCATTATGCTTCTAGCTAGCTATGTCTCATTATGCTTCTAGCCAGCTATGTCTCATTATGCTTCTAGCTAGCTATGTCTCATGCTTCTAGCTAGCTATGTCTCATTATGCTTCTAGCCAGCTATGTCTCATTATGCTTCTAGCTAGCTATGTCTCATTATGCTTCTAGCTAGCTATGTCTCATGCTTCTAGCTAGCTATGTCTCATTATGCTTCTAGCTAGCTATGTCTCATGCTTCTAGCTAGCTATGTCTCATTATGCTTCTAGCCAGCTATGTCTCATTATGCTTCTAGCTAGCTATGTCTCATTCACAAAAAACAATTCCAAAAAAGGTTGCAATTAATGCAATTGATAAATAAATTAGTACTGGGCAAAAATTGGCCCACGCACAGACTACCACACAGTGACATCTTTCTGTCCCAGTCTGCCACCGCCACTTTTTATCAGCACTCCCTGTTGAAAACATCTTCCTACAGCTATGTTACTAATGCAACGATAAAGTTGAGAAGTAATGTACGTAGTTTTTTACATGGATAAAGTATAATTCCACATTATTAATATACATTTGTTGTCGACGTGTATTGGTGATATTGCAAGTACAATGTTATCGCTGCAGCAATTGCACTTTCAGTATTATTTAGAGCACATGTAAGTATATTAACACGCTGATTAAAATTAAAAATTAATTTACTTTCAGTGTACTCAAAATATATAATTATATTATTTGTACACTTGGAATGCACGTGAAGTGTCTCACTATATATCATTTTAAGTATATTTAATGTACTTTAATACTCATTTAAATACTATTAATATATTAATATACACATACAATGTCAATTCAAGATTACAATGCATTAGAAATACATTTTAGAGTATGCTATATAGCACATGTATAGTATATTTGTACACAGATTCAAAAACTTAGTGTGCTCAAAATGTATTTTTATATTATATTAATATACTTGGAATGCATGAAGTGTCCAATTTTAGATAATTTTAAGTATATTATATAGTAATACACATTAAACAATATTAAAATGTACATAAAATGTCAATTCAATATATTAAATGGTTTCAATTTAGGTCAATATTAATAGGCCTACATTTAAAATACTTATCACTGGCATAATTCATTGTAAAAAAATATGTTCATGAAATTTGTTTTTGTCATTTTTTTTAACTTAGGTCAGCACCAACCTGTATGTCGTTCACTCATACACGAGACGCCTTGTCACTCACAATGGTAATATAACCAAAACTGGTGGTTTGGTTTGGGTTGGGTTTGGTGGCCAATCACCAGGCTGTGTGTGTGCGTGCAAGGGTGTGAGAGCTTTACATGGTGGCTGCATGGACTCAAAAGAGTTGCTCCACACTCCGCATGCACATATTGGAATTACAAGACAAGGGTGAACCCAAGTTGCATCTGTGTCTCACGGGTTACAGAGGAAACCACAGACCCCTCCCTCACCGAGAAACACTGGGCAGTTGCTGCCTATCTCAGCAAAACAGGAAATTTCTTGTTTCCTCTGCTGCCTTTATACATGCTTGCATCACACTACTTCTGCATATGGACACACACACAGGCACGCAAACCAAAATACATACAATATATTTTTAATGGCCATACAACTCCTATACACATGTCTAAGAAGGCACATGGTATCAACAGCCTGGTTCACATCGTGGCTTAAGGTCACACTGTTTTGATGGTTGGTGTTGAATTTAATAAATAATGCAGAGGAAGTTGGTTGAAAGACAGGTGATATGTGAGCGAAGCGGGTTAGTTAGGGTCAATTGCATAACTTTTTTGTTGCACAATGAATTATTGACAGTTATTTTATTTCACTCTTTCACTGTACAAAAAAAACATGAAAAGTGTAGTAAGTAAAACATGTCTGTTAAGATCAGTAAGATGTGGGCTTCACGGATTTCTTTTTGACTGTTTTCTGTAGCAGTAGGGGCCTAAAGGTCAAGAGGCAAATAGTCAGAATGCAAACAAAAAGCAGAAAGCCAGAGAGAATAAGCAGAAGATACCAGAAAACAGACTCCCTGCTTAAGTCCCCACAAAAGATAGGCAGGACTCCTGCTCTGTATGTTCTTTTCGCCTCATCCAGACATAATATTTCTGTGTGGTCAACCATGTTAACCGTCTTAGTGGTTTCAAACGTCCTGTACCATTCCATTTGGCAGCAGTCAAACGGGTTTCTGGCCAGGAAAACTGTCTTGAGTGTTGGTGCCAATGAGGCGGCCTGACCTGGAGAAATTGTGGATAAGTTGTTTTCACTTGCATCCAGCATCTGGAGGTCCAGATTTAAAAGGGACGTAGGAAGGTGTGTGAGGGAGTTTCTGGAAATGTTTAAATGGCTCAGCCTGTGAAAGGGGGAAAAGTCCACAGCTCGCATGTCTGTTTTCCCCAAGCCCAGGTGCTGCAAGGTCCCACTGAGAGCCTGGAGAGATCCAGTCTCCACGCGGAGCCCCGGGTTGTCGGACAGCTCCAGGTGCGTGAGGCGCATCCCAGCGAACGCAGAGGGTGGCACCCATTTGATGCCACACCCCCTGAGGTACAGTTGTCTTAAAGAGGCAATGTTTCTCCATACTACACAATCAGAGGAACTGTCCTCATGTACGTCTCTTGTCTCAGACGTACAAATGCCCATGCTATTGTAGCTTAGATCCACCGACCTCAGGCTTTCTACAGAGGAAAATAATCCAGAGGGAAGCCACCCAAGAGCATTAAGGCTCATGTTAAGGTAGGTCAGATTTCCAAGAGCTGCCAGTGCGCCCTTCTCTGCAATGACCTCGCTCAGCCTGTTGTTGCTAACATCCAGCTCATACAGACTGCCAGAGAAGCCCTCTGATGTCAGGTTCAAGGTTTTCAGACAGTTTGTGTACATCTGAAGTCTAGAGAGAGATGGCATTTGGCTGATGAAGCCTTGGGGAAAGTACTCCACTTGGTTGCCTCTTAGGTCCAGAATTTCCACAGAGGAGACGTCGCCATGGAGACTTTCGTCCCACAACTGGGCTGTCACATTACTAACATTACCATTCAGGTTGTAGAACTGGACGCTTGTAGTCCAGTTTTCACCGGTGGCATCATCCACCTGGCCCCCATAAAAGCGTACACTGTTGTGGGACAAGTAGAGATTACGCAGGCGACTCTGGCTGGGCAAGAAAGGGAAGAAAAGCAGCTTATTGTCTGTGAGGTCAAGTGTCTCCAAGTGGAAGGTTTCATTGAGCTCTTGCCGGGCGACAAACCACTCAATGAAATTGTGGCTGGCATTCAGGACTACCAGCTGGGTCATGTGGAAGTCGACCAGGCAGGGCAGGTTGTTGAAAGCCAAGTTGAGCCTCTGGAGCTTAGGATTGCCAGAAAAGGCCCTGTCTATCTCAAACAGCATGTTGCCATGCAAGTCCAGTTCTCTTAGCTGGGGGAGGCCCTCAAACGAGCTCTCGTCCAATCGCTGCATTAGGTTCCCTGAGAGATTCAGGTACTGCAATGAGGTCAGGTTCTGGAGAAGGTGGAAGACCATGTCATCCTCAAGCTTGTTCTTGGACAGATCCAGAACTTGTAGCTGTGGCAGCTGGAGCAGCGCATGGCTAGTGTCTTGGTACCCGACATGAAGCTTGTTCTCTGCTAAATAGAGACTCTGTAAAGGGTGTGAGTCTCCAAATGCATTGGCTTCTATCTTCTCCAAATGATTCCCAGCTAAGCTTAAAGTAAATAATGAGGAGTAGTGGAGAAGAGAATTGTTGAGTAGTGTCTGAATGTGATTGTGGTTGAGCTGAAGCTCATCTGTGTTGTACGGTAGGCCTACAGGCACACAGGGGAGCCTGGCATTGTTGCACAGTGCCATTCTTTGGATCTGTGGGGAAAACAGAAGAACAGTGTTTGTGTACATTGTATAGTATGTGTGTTTGTGTAAATCTGAAGATATTTAGTAGTCCTTTGCTTAGAGCTACTCACTCTTGTGTTCTGTCAATTGTAAAAAAAAAAAATAAAAAAAATAATACAATAAAAAATGTATCCCATCTCGTGTTGTCTGTTTTATTTTATCTTTGCCTCAAAATGTACCATTGCATTCATCATATAATATAATGAATCATATGGTAATATGTATACTTCATTATATATCTATCTTACATCAATAACAAGTTACCGCTGAAGATATTAACAAGTGTATAAATGCATAACTGATGCACTACCATCGCAAATTTTGCTATGCTATTGGAATTTTTCGGTGCTATTTTGGTGTTAATGAAAATAAAATTGATGGTAATTAATCATTTAAATTCAATTCAATGTGTTTATTTAAATAATGCAGATGCATTATACTATAATATGCAATATAATAATTACCTTCTGTATTGTATTACATTATATTAATGTGGTTAATTAATTAACCTACATTATTATTATACTCAACAGATGCCTAGCCATCTTTTCTTAGGACTGAATGTGAATTTGTTTAACACTTTTTGAGAACTTGAATTTTTGCTTTTGTCTTAGAAAAACCCAGAATGCAATTCTTCTTCTGTGTTCCTTCTAAACACTTCCTTTTACTACTGGGTTCATACGGACTTATTCCTTGCCCAGTTTAAGGTCCAATATTGATCTGTGAAGCTCTTTGAGACTAAATGTGATGTAGGTCTACACAAATAAACTTGAGTTGACCTCAGTTTTATAATGATGTATTATTGAAGTCATACATTAGATGATACAATATCACTCATGCATGTGGTAGTTGTATTAACAGAGTATCCTCACCATTCGACACGGGTTTGGCTGTGGGTGACTGAGGGATGGAACCAGGATATTCCAGATGGCCAGGAGGGCGAGGAAGGTGGAAGGGAGTGTGTGGACTGGCATTTTAACATCTTCTCTGTGGAGCAGAGAACACAATGAGCTGCCTCAATTCACAACCGCATTTACATTTGTACATGTTACGTACATGAAAGGAGTGTGCATAAGGATGGTTAAGTACATCAGTTAAGTTAAGGGTTTTTTTGTTTTTATATGGTTGGTTAAGAAATTATGTTGTGTGGTGATAATTTAATTTAGAAAAGAAAAAGTAATTTATTTAATTATATTTTCTAGTAAAGTAATGAATATAAGAACTAAGCCCATTGGCAGGCTGTCAAATTATGTCACTAGCACTTGACATGCATTGTTAAATGTAAAACTCCCCTGTATTGTCACACTAAAATAACTATGTATATATACGAAAATACTGGCTTATGATTTTGTCTTAACTCCACAACTAAAAAGTTCCCAGGATGGATTTGTAAAGAATCATTTCAAGTTTTTAAACTATGGAAGAAGTGTCACCATCGTTGGTAGAATGTACAACCCGTTTGATTTTTACCATTCTGATCACAAGCTTTATGTCATGAATGCCATGATCAACATTCAACAAGTAAGGTGTACACATTAAGTTGTGGCATTATTGTTCAAGATTGTCACACTAATAAAAATGTATTCAACTAAAGCATAAGGAAAATATGCTTTGATGATGTTTGTACACAAATTTTAAAAAATGTATTCAAATGAAGCACCCGGTGATAGTAAGGATTAGAGCTGAACATTTCCAATAATCCTACACATTGATGTAAAGTCATTAAATCTAGATTCAAAATCAGAATTGATCTGAATGTAAAGTATGTTGTCATACAACTGTTAAAACCATGGACTGTATGGGTAAAACTCCAAAAGTAAAGCATATGTCAACTCTCGAAATAATAGGCTATGTTACAAATACATAGACTACATTTGTTGAAAAACACTTTTTTTCAATTATCATGAATGTACATACTAATACTTCACTCACATTACATTGCATTCAATCATATAATTGTGGACACATCTTCTACTGCTATTGAGCATATTGATTATTTGATGCATAGGCTACTACATGCATACTTGTATTTTATAAAGTCATATTCACTTACACAGATAGTTAAGTGTTGGTCTCCCAAACCACTGGTGGTTGATCGTCTGACCACGGGTCGGTCGAGCATGGATGCGTTGATTCTTACCAAAAGACCTCCTTTGACCTCGGAACGGACGCTTTCTTCAGTGCTTGCGGAAGCGGACAAGCAAAAGACAACAAAGTCACCTAAAATGTTCTCGAGAACAAATGAGCCCCGGGTGCTGATGACATTTCAACAACCGTAATCAGAGAACCATACTAAACTGTCATTGTACCCTTAGGGACCGACATACAAGGAAGCAAGTGTTGGTACTACGATGCAAACACGACCACGCGCTATGAGTTCCCCACCACAAAAACCCAGTGGGAACGCCCTTCACACCACTTAGCGCTGCTTCTGGTTGTGATCAGCCAGGCTGCTAGAGAGGAAACCGCTTAGAGCTCACACACCCTTCCGTATTGTGACTCGTCTTGTTACCGTCACACACACACACACACACATAAATATTTTGTTGAGAACTTTTACTGCCTGTCACTGAATTATAGCCTATATATTTCTGTCCACTATCATCTTTAATCAACTTTGATCATGCTCTATGCTTGAACCCTAGCACACACCTTTAAGTTATAGATTTTGCAAAATCTTCGAGCTCACAACCAAGAATTGCATGTATTTATTTCCCATCTGGGATGAATCAATAACATGTTATCTTGAAGGGCTCAGGCAATGGGGTTGAGATGGGGGCATAGTGCAGACCCCGGAGATGTAAATGGTGTTTGTTGCTGTGAAAGCCCGGGATCCTATTTACAGTCTCTACCTTAGGCCCAAGGAACAGCAGTTACACCACACCGCTACACAGCATGGGTTCCAACAGAGATCATTTGCTTTAACCACTAAGCCAAATGACTTTATGCATGACTTTAGCTATAGCATTCTTAAAGGACGGCCAAACCCCCTGAACCACATTTAAAGGAGAACCAAACCCAACACTACTTTGTAATCAGTTTGCATTGTAGATGACTCCCTCTCTAGGTTCAACACATTATTGCATTTTCTAATTGCATGCATTACTTCTTTTTGGCCAATATGGTTGCCCAGTCACCTGCAAGTATTGATTAACTGAATGAAAAAAACCTGACTTTTTTTTTTAAAAGGAGAACAAATCCCTTGACCCCACCTTTAAAACATGGGCTGCATCCGAATCTCCACACCACACTAGCATATTGTGTAGTAGACGAGAGTAGTATGGAGTGTCTAAAATCATATTTACACATAATATACAAAAAACAGTATCCTATACGGCAGAAAACAGTACACACTGTTGAGTGTAGTAGGTAGTACGCAGATTCGGATGCAGCCATAAGAGTTTCAGGTATTGTTCATTCTGGGGCAGGGCTGCCGGCTCACCTGTAAACACCCCGTCAATTCAGTTTCAATAAGCGGAGGATAGGAATGACCATTGCGACTCATTATGTGAGCCTAACCTGAAGCTAACCTGCTAGGTACATAGCAGGTTAGCTCACAGCTGCAGTGGCACTATCGTCTCATTCAGTGGCGTCGTTAGGCCCGTCGTTAGGCCTGTTTTAGGGGGGCTGAAGCTGTCTCAGAGCAAATATAACAATATATAATAAATACTAAATACTAATAAATACTAACTGATAATAATCTGATAAGCATCTTCTTGGGGCTAAGCCCCCCCTGTCCTTAAAACCTAGTGACGCCTCTGGTCTCATTGGTTCCTAGAAGCCCCAGCAGCAGCAACCTCATAGCTACAAACCCCAGCAGCAGCAGCAGCAGCCTCCTAGCTACAACAGCAGCAGCAGCAGCAGCAGCCTCCTAGCTACAAGCCCCAGCAGCAGCAGCAGCAGCCACCGTCCTAGCTACAACAGCAGCAGCAGCAGCCTCCTAGCTACAACAGCAGCAGCAGCCTCCTAGCTACAAGCCTCAGCAGCTCCAGCAGCAGCAGCAGCCTCCTAGCTACAAGCCCCAGCAGCAGCAGGCTTCTAGCTATGCCCCAGCAGCAGCCTTCTAGTGTCATGCCAAAGAAGCAGCAGCCCACTGGCTACAGGCCCCAGCAGAAGCGTTCGCGCTTTGAGCCCCAGCAGCCTCAAAAACAGCAGCCTCCTAGCTACAGGCCCCAGCAGCAGCCTTCTACCTACAAGCCCCAGCAGCCTCAAAAGTGGCAGCCCTCTAGCTACAGGTCCCAGCAGCCTTCTACTGTCAAGCCAAAGAAGCAGCAGCCCACTGGCACCAAGCCCCAGCAGCAGCCTCCTAGCTACAGGCCCCAGCAGCTTCAAACGCAGCGGTGTTCGAGCTATGAGCCCCAGTAGCCTTTTATTTTCATAATCTTCGTCCAGTGAATGTATATTAGTTTGTTAGTTATTAGGAATTCTCCCTGCCCGATCGGTACTGCGCATGTGCAAATCAAAGATGAAAAATAATTCACATGGCTCACAGAATAGACGCCATGACACCATAGCCAGTTTCTGAAACAGAGCATTATGGCCGCCGATTTTGTTGACTTGCTCTGACCAGGTATCAAGCTTTTTCATGTTCATTGTCACAAATTGAATCATGTCCCGGAGCACAATTCAATAGATTAATTTCCGTGGGTTGTCCATTGTGTGTGCTTAATATTTTTTGTCCACTTGGTGGCAGTGTAGGCAGATTATTCAGTCACTTCCTGTTGGGCTAGATCCTCCAAATTTAGGCCTCTATTAATGGTGTTTTTTTTTAATCTGATGACCTCTGAAATACCCATTTGAATCACTTCAGGTTGGGCTAGAGCAGGGGTCGGCAACCTTCAACACTCAAAGAGTCATTTGGACCCGGTTCGCACAGAAAAGAAAACACTGGGAGCCACAAAACCCCTTTCTAAAATGAAGATAACTGCATATATCATTTTTTACCTCTATGCTGGGCCTATGTATAAAAAACTATAGTGTGTTGCATTTATGAAATGAAAGAACTGCTACAGAGAAAACAACATTTTATTTATGCATACGAATACATATTGAACTTAAAAAAAAAAGCAGGTTGAACCGTTGAACGTAACACTGAATATATCGTTTTTTACCTCTATGCTATGTATAAAAAAACTACAGTGTGTTGCATTTATGAAATGAAAGAACTGCTACAGAGAAAACAAAATTGTATTACAAAAACATTTTGAACTCCGAAAAAAAGCAGGTTGAACGTTCCTTACAAATAAAATACTCAATGTCATTTTAAGTCCTCGTATTCACGAAATGAAAAGCCAAACTTAAATTATCCAACTGCCGGCTGCGTCTCTTCCTTACTGAAGCGTGCAGCTGTCAACCTGAATAAAAAAAGGGACTATTTCGCTGAACAATGTAAAATATAGCCTATATTTGCAAAATAATAGCAAATTAAAATATTTACTTTACCTGGTTAATGTGACTTTTGCTTTGTTCAATAAATAGCGAGCTGGGCCTGTCGGCGGGTGTCAGCAGGCCCAGCCATACATTTGAATTAAATACTCGATAGCAAGGAGTATATGTGCTGCAATTCACTGTGGGAGTTCAGTGTTTTTGGTTGATGTTACAACCATGAGTGTGAGTGGTGTGGCATTCAATGTCATTCAGTTGTTGTGTAACTCTTGTTCGTTCACTGTTGAGTGAATAATAGCCACTATTCTGAGGCAGTTAGCGTGAAAAAGTGAAGGACTTGGTCAGCGTCCTTTCAGGCCTTTGCACACCAAGTCCGTATTTTTTGTCCGAAATTGTCGCAAGTTTAAAAATAATTACGACCTCACGTTGTGTCAATCACATTTACACACCGACTCCGAAACTTTCGTCCATCATTAAAGTTTTCGGAACAGGTTCGATTTTCTGCGTTTTTTCGCATCCATCAAAAGCAAGAGCAAGGTTTCTGTGCGTAACGATTTGTATCGGATGACGGACTTGCCACAGGAAGCCACAGCAGCGAGACGAAAGAGCCGCGGGTTGCCGACCCCTGGGCTAGAGCCACCAGATTGATAATCTTATGTCCTTTAGGCCCTCTTTCATATAAAAGATGCCAGGTCCCTAGCTCACTCCAAAATGTACTTGACCTCAAGGTCACCCTCCAATTACACCACTTCCTATTGGGCTCGATCCTCCAAATTTATAATTTTAGTAGTTTAATGCCCTGATTCATATAAAAGACACCCCCAGGTCTCTATCTTATTCCTAAGTCTAATTGTAGCATAACAAACAACTGGTTTAAGTAAAGATTTCACTGGTTAGTCAGCAGGATATCAGGGTTATAGCATACTATAATGTACATAACTTAACAGCTTTATCTTAATGTAAAGTGAGCAACACACAATTGATGATATGGTGAAGCTGGGGAGGGGGTGGGTTTTGCGAGCTTGAGCTATGCAGTGAGCAGCTGTCAGATTAATGAGTGCATAGCTTTTATACACAATGCAAGTGAGTGTGTAGCTTAGATTGACCAATCAGAGTCAGCTGAGCTAGGCGTTGCCAACGGCAGTTTCCTGCAAAAATGTGAATGGTTGTCATATTTTAATAGAATCATGATACCATGACTGACCACATATTTTTCCCTACTTGACCAAGTAATGTTTAGTAATTAATTAAAGTCACAAATTAATCAACTTAGTATTACTCAACTTCATAAATCGCTGAGCCATCTGCTGATTTATGTTAATTATAAGCAAGCAGCCTTACTATGCCATGTCATTAAGCGCAGAGCCATCGTCCAGTTTCAGATGACTATAAAGTGTGTTAGTAATATTAATCAATGCATGAGCGCCAAGCCATCGTCCAGTTTTTGAGTGCCAAGCCTGATCCAACGCAAAGCCTAATTTCCATGCTCATGCACATGTTCATCTGCTTTTGGTTGATCTCTAACTGTTTACTTTCCTTGTCCACAATACATGTGGGAAAAAGATGGAGTAGGCCTATATTGCTTGTATGAAAAAGCATTTCAGTGAAAATGCTATTAAAAATGTCTTCAGGAGAAAGATGAAACTAAAGAATAGCTCAGAAGTAGCTCAGAATCAGACACTGGTGTTTATTTAAAAAGTGATTAACACTTGACACAAATGCTACTTGGGTCTGAAGCAATAGATATATTTGTCTATTTGAGGAAAGGATACAGCCACACATTACCGTTCTCTTGTGCAAGAAGAACATTGAGCAATAATAGAGAATATCTTAATTTTGCAGTATCTTTTCATCAATCGGAGTGACCCATGACCATCACCATACAGCAGTAATGAATCTGCTTCTGGTGCTCTCTTTGTTAGATTAACATCAATTGTATTTTCAGTCATTGTATTGCATTTTCACTTGTTCAAAATACATGTTTAAAGTTGCTACAAATCCAACATTCTCTGCGAAACAAACAGATGTAGACTGACATGTGACAGACTCTAGCAAACAGCATGTGTAGAAGCTCTCCCTACTCATTAGTACAGTGATTATGATTGAGTTGCACCTTGTTTCAAACCAATCAGTGACCGGGAATAATGTGATTGGCTGTACAAAACTTTTAAAAAGAACCTTCGGCAGCTGAGCTGACTGTATTAACTAATTTCAATAGGACTGTAGTTGCTGGGCCAGGGTCAGTAGCTGTCCACAGCCATGGCTCCCACCATGGCATTTCTAATAAGGTAATTTAACATATGCTTAACACTTAAGTCAGCTGTCAATAAGTGCCATGGAGGACATATTAGAACAGCTGGGATTTCTCTTCCAGGGTACTGGAATTGTCTCTACTACTTGTTGGGGGATCCCAAGTAAATGGTGAGTGTTTAATCTTAAACTACAACTAATGATGACATTAAAAATGCATTAAATCATGTGCTGAACAGCTTACAGGAATGGGTTGGCTGAGAAGCTTGGACATCGTCTTGTCCGAACCCCCATATACCAGTCATATGCTATGCCCCAGCAGCCTGGATCCCCTCCCCAACAGCCTAGCCTTGGTCCTCATAAGGCTAGCGCCATTGCCCAGCAGAAGCCATGGATGCCCTACCAGCAGCATAGCTACGGTCCTCAGCAGAAGCAAAAACAAAGGTGGCCGAGCTATGTTCCCAAACAGCTGTCTCTGAGACAGCTGCCCCCTCGTTACAGGCCCCAGCACCAGCAACCTCCTAGCTACATGCACCAACAGCAGCCACGTAGCGACATGCCCCAGCAGCCTCAAAAGCGGAAGCAGCCGCCTAGCTTTGCACCCCAGCAACATCAAATGCGGCAGCAGCAGCCGCCTAGCTTCGCACCCCAGCAACACCGAATGTGGCAGTCGCCTAGCTTCGCACCCCAGCCACATCAAATGCGGCAGCACCAGCACCCGCCTAGCTTTGCACCCCAGCAATATCAAATGCTGCGGCAGCACCCGCCTAGCTTCGCACCCCAGCAACATCAAATGCAGCGGCAGCAGCCGGCGCCTAGCTTCGCCCTTGAGCAACATCAAATGCGGCAGCAGCACCCGCCTAGCTTCGCCCTTGAGCAACATCAAATGCTGCGGCAGCAGCCGCCTAGCTTCGCACCCGAGCAACATCAAATGCTGCGGCAGCAGTCGCCTAGCTTCGCACTTGAGCAACATCAAATGCAGCGGCGGCAGCAGCCGCCTAGCTTCGCACCCGAGCAACATCAAATGCAGCAGCCGCCTAGCTTCGCACCCAAGCAACATCAAATGCAACAGCAGCCTAGCGTCACACCCCAGAGACCTCAAAAGCAGCCTTTTAGACTGCTGAGTAAAGTAGCTAGGTGGCTGCGAGAGCCTGGGTTTACAACCCAGCCACCTCAAAAGCAGCAGCAGCCTAGCTTCACAACCCAGCCACCTCAAAAGCAGCAGCAACCTAGCTTCACAAGCCAGCCGCAGCTGCCGCCGCCACCAGGCAGCGCACCCCAGCAACCTCAAGAGCAGAAGCAGCTGCCGCCACCAGGCAGCGCTCCCGAGCAACCTCAAGAGCAGAAGCAGCTGCCGCCACCAGGCAGCGCACCCCAGCAACCTCAAGAGCAGAAGCAGCTGCCGCCACCAGGCAGCGCACCCCAGCAACCTCAAGAGCAGAAGCAGCTGCCGCCACCAGGCAGCGTACCCCAGCAACCTCAAAAGCAGCACCCTTTGTGGCAGCTGTCACCCCCAAAGTGGCTGCGGCTGTCACCCCCAAAGTGGCTGCGGCTGTCACTCCCACCACCCCCAAAGTGGCAGCAGCAGCCGCCCCAGCAGCAGCAGCCGCCCCAGCAGCAGCGGTCGCCGCAGCCGTCACCTAGCGAAGTGCCCTTATAACAGTTGTCCCATACGTGGCTTCATTTGGGTATGTTTTCTTAATTTAAACTGCCCAAAACCCTCTGCAGATTTGAATGTCTGCAATTGTTTCCAAGTTTATTCACTGACTATTTTTATTTGCATCAGGTCGGTCCCTGGTCCCACAATGACACCATTCAACAGCAATTTCATTTGTCTACAGAAAAATAAAGTTGACTTTTTTTTAAATGGTGTTTTTATTGGAAAGTATACATGCCAGCAGTTCTCAGAAAATTGACACCCATGTTAAGTTCTTTGCAAAAAAATGCAATTAAGTGGGTAAAATGACAAGCAAGATCAGTTGATGCAATATTTTGAAGAAAACGAGTCATTCAACGATTCATTAGGCATGTGATTGACAGGAAAGATGGATTCCCTGAACCAAATCACAGAGCGATGTGAATTATTCATGAGATGCCTTCTCAACCATAGGAAAAAAATGTGCAAGTTGTTTAAAATCTAAATCAGCTCATACAGGGGGAGGCTCTAAAGATATTCTCAGTGCATTTCACTAGTAGTTGAAGGATGGCTGTTATTTCTTTAAAATTGCACACAAATGGCTCTTAAATGTTTCCTTCCTACCTTTTAATAAAATGAAGCACAGAGGAAAAATGTATTCATTAATTTATGCCTCAGACACATTGAGGTAGACCCTCAATTTCAATGGTGCCGGGATTACAAAGCGAATGTTAAAAACGTTCAGTGCATGTTGCTGCCTGACAATGCCACCTTGTATTTAGTTAGGACGTAAGAGTTTAAGTGTGCTGTCATCTTGGCTCGGGTTTGTCCTCCAGTTCACAGAAATGGCAAGAATAAAATTAGTTTCTCTCTTCAAGGGAAGGGGAGTTTAGGAAACATGAGAAGAAAAGTCCAAAAACAGTCTTAAAGGCTGATCAAATATCCAGCCCCGATTGCTTCTCCGCTGTCCGGCAGAGCTCCCTGTTAAAGGCCCCATAAAAATATATTTTCAGAGTGTTAATCCTGTTTCCCTGTGTTCATTGTTAATGGTTATACTGGTTATATGCCAAATTCATTTTTGAGTATTTTTACATCAAAATCCCTGTCTTTTCCCTTCCTGTTAAACGATTTCAAATGTTTACTCATCCTGCACTCGGGTGATTACTAATTTTGTGTCCAATGAAAATGCTTCAGCTCCATCCCAGGGATGAGCCTGCGTCTCTCCTTCACCAGCAGCACTGTTGGTGGGCTTGAACATATATGGCCTCACTCCAACGACTTCATCATGGTCGTCTTCTTCCTCATTTTCATCCCTGTCCGATTCCTCCAAATATACATCCGCAGGCAAAGGTGGTGGCGAGAAGTCCTCCACAACAGAGAGCAGGCTGGCCTCATTTTCCATGTTGAGCCACTGGCTACTGTCAATCTGGCGGCACATTCAGCGTTATTGAATACTGTAAACGCCTATCAATATCTGAGACACATCCCTCCTAGCTTTGTGTTTTTACCCAAAATATGTAAATATGCGGAATCAAATCCTGGGATGGCGAAGGCAAGTCCCGCCCTAACCCTAAACTTAAAGGCACCGTGAAACGGAAGTCTGCTATTTGACTAACCAGTGTGCCACTGAATGTATTAAACCCAACAGTGTCAACAGTGGTTTTGAGCAGCTACATGTTGTGTGCCGTCACATTGTCATTAATTATTCATGATTCGCACCCAGCAGAGGTTATAAATAGGGCTGTCCCCTAATAGTCGACCGACCCTTAGTCGATCGACAGAGGCTTAGTCGAATAAGTTTTAATTAGTCGCGCAAAAAGTAAAACATAAAAATAACACAAGCATCGCAACCAAATACATCCGTAGTCGCAAAAAGCCCTGATTTAACTCATCGCTGCATCTTGCATCGCTGCAGAAATACTGACCAAACGAAGGCTCTCTAGATGGCTCTTGAGAGAGAGGAGTGTTGCTGCCCGACCCTCTACTCGGTGGGTTTATCAAATTGACTTGCCTGCTTGCGTCCTATATATACGTATATACACACACCGTATGTATGGGGTGTACCTTATTAGCGTAGTCATAGATCCTTCAAACTTGATGTGGAGTCTCATATGTGCCATTAAGTTCGGTAAAAAATGCACAAGTAACTTTATTGAACATAACATTTTGTATGGATTTCAACCACATTAGGAGCGGGACTCAATGGGTATCATGGTGGATATACTAAAACGGCTGTTATTTCTCTTCTAGGGTATTGCAATTGCTGCTACTACTTGTTGGGCGAGTAAATGGTGGGTTTAATCTTAAAAAGACCTAAAAAACGAAAAAATGTTACACAGCTTACAGGAATGGGTTGGCTGGGAAGCGTGGACATCAACAAGGTCTTGTCCGAACCCCCATATATCAGTCATTTTCAGAGCAGCAGCCTCAAGAACAGAAGACTCCTAGCTACAGCCCCCCGCAGCATCAGCTTCAACAAATGCAGAAGCCCCCTTGCTATAGACCCCTGCAGCAGCCGCTTCAAGAGGTAAAACAGCAGCAGCAGCCTCAAGAACAGCAACAGCAGCAGCAGCTTCAACAAAAGCAACAGCCTCCTAGCTACAGCAGCAGGATCAACAAAAGCTGCAACCTCAACAGCAGCAGCCTCACCTTTGCTCCATGCTAGCTATGTGGCTGCACTCACTGAGGCGGGTGAACTGTGTGGCATACTTACTGCTAGGGAGGTACGTGCCCTAGCAGCGGCCACGTAGCTACGTGCCCCAGCAGCGGCCACGTAGCTACGTGCCCCAGCAGCGGCCACGTAGCTACGTGCCCCAGCAGCGGCCACGTAGCTACGTGCCCCAGCAGTGGCCACTTAGCTACGTGCCCCAGCAGGCTCACCGCACAGAAGTTGTAGCTCACATTAATTCAATTGGTAAGCTTTTTTGAAATTGAAACATGGAATCCTGCAAAGTAATACGTTTTTTACTATGCAATAGTTTCCTGTAGTTTATTCACTGACCACATTTTAATATGAATTAGGTCGATCACTGGGGGTCCCACAATGACATGGGTCAACTTACATCATTTCATCTGTCTACAGAAAAATAATTAAATTTAAAATTGTTTTTTTAATGGCCAGTATGCAGACAACCAGAGGGTGTCTAGTAAAGAGAGTATCAAAGGGCTGAATATAGGACACTGTCCAAACTTGGCCAGCAGTAGTAAATTGTCTAAAGGTTTCAAATCAACACCGTGTTAACAAACAAGACCGGAGTTGTGAAACATACTTTGTGTTGCCTCTAGTTTAAGACCTGAGGGAAACTAAAAAGGAATGAAAACAAACACCTATTTCAAATGAGCCTTATAGATGTACCGTAAAACAACTTAAAGCATATGAGTAGGTGCCTTTTTGATTTAAGAATTTAAAAAAAGTATTCCTATAACGAACATATTGGCATCACTTCTTCAGTAGGCACACAAACAATATTTTTTCAATCATTCAACACTAATATTGGTGAGAATGGATTTATTTAATTTATTTATTTGAACTTCTGACGTTTACTTCGCCTCCAAGGATTCCAGGTGGAGGCCAACAACAGGCGAGCCCATGCCCGGTTGTTGGTCACCGGTCTTGTTAATAACGGATGGGTAGAAAACAATATATTACCACAATCTAATTCAACAGTGAATCCCACCTCTGGTCTCAACGTAGTGTTGAGGACCCACAGGAACATTTTTAGTATTGTAGACCCCAGCTGTGTATGTGTCAGTCATGTAATGAACATTCACCCTACTGGTCTACTTCCAAAGCATCCAATATCTCATCATTGTTACCCCATGATGGTACCCGGGACAGATCGGAAACTGGGGTAAACTGTGTAGTCCAACAGGTTCATTGAGGTGACGTTGATGACTCCATCGGCTGCCTGTTTCTGTAACAGATCTTACACAGACACACTAGAATCGTATACATTATGACTAAAAAATATTAGCATACCCTTCCAGCATCCACTTAATCAGGCTGCTCACCAGTTTTGTGTCTTATGAGAAATGTCAGTGTTGCTACATGTATCTGAGGGTTCTGTCTCGTTATACATAGAGAGATCATCCTGTATACGTACTATAGTTTCTAAATACTCCTGCTCTAACCAGAGGAGGGGAACAGATATGATTACTAGGCAGCACATAGTACCACGCATACTGCATCCTGTCCTTCTAAAAGGCTTGGTTACCTATGGAGGTGAGCTTTTAATTTGAGTGGTCCAGATAGGGTCGCTTATTGGGACCTCTAGGTCCTTTTTTCCTGGGTTGGCTGTTCCACGGTTCCCTTTTGAGGCAGGTGCAATGATCTCAGCTGTTTAGCTGTATCGGGCCTCCGCGACCTTCCTTGGGTTGAGTGATTTCATCAGAACCTGATCAACAGAATCATTTCTTTAGCTAGTATTTTCACATTTGCATCTTCTTTTGCACATGGAAGCGCTTCCTCCCACTTACAGAACTGATCTACTCTGACAAGCATACAGTGTTGCCAGATGAGATTGACAGTTTCCAGCCCAATCACATCTTAGAACCCGCCCAATCCAATAAAAACCAGCCCAAACCACAAAGTTGCCAGACACCCGTGTAAACCTGTAAAATCATAACACATGCAATAGAAACCATCGTAAGTATCCAGAGTTTCATATCTGCATCAAATAACCAGACATAAATGATAGATAAATAGGTTTTTGCAAATTGCAAAAACCTGCAAAAATTGTAAAAAGGTGCACTTTTAAATGTCATTATTTACATCAGAAATGACCCGTATGAGGACTACTTGCAAAAAAATGTAAAAAAAAAAAAAAAGAGTGCCTCTCCCTGCCTCTCTTTTTCTCCTCTCTCCCTCCCTCCCCCTCTTTTTCTCCTCGCTGCTTAGCGAGTGTGGCGGCTACAGTGCCTTTGCTGAACTGACGTTACGGTTAAGTTGCCAAATGAAATTATGCCGATTGAAAAACCTACAACTCGCGTCAATTATTTTTTAATGTTTTTATTTATTAAAGCTATTTATTTATTTATTAAAGCTATTTATTTATTTAAAAGAGAGAGAGTGCTGTTTTCACAATATTAAAAACTCGCCAAATGTGGACAAAAGCAGCCCAAATTTTATTCACCCGCCCAATGTATTTTTTCCCCACCTGAAGTAAACAAAAGTAGCCCAATTGGGCAGAAAACCGCCCAATCTGGCAACACTGCAAGCATATATTTATTAGGTCATTTAGGGTGCATGTGTGTACAATCTATTTGTATTGACTGAAATGAGTAGCATAAAACGCTAGCTGGTGTTGCCTGTGAAACTATAATTATTTGAAAACATACATTTAATAAACAGGAGCTACAGCGCAATATGGTGATGTAGAGCCCTCTTGCGCAGCCCATTTAGCTGCCATATCAGCTAAGTTGTTACCTTCTGCCTGTATCTCTCTTGAGGAGCTATGCCCTTTAACCTTAACTACAGCCAATCTAGTAGAAAGGGAAATTGCAGCCAGTAAATCCAAAATCAAAATTTGATGAAATATGGGTTTACCATCAGATGCTTTCAACCCACACTGTTACCAAAATGTACCAAGTCATGTACTACACCAAAAGCATAATGCAAGTCCTTATACATCTTGAGGGTTTAAAAGATGACATGCCCTAGTTAAGGCCACCACTTCCCCTGCCTGAGCTGATGTGTCTGAGACCTATCCTTACTCCACCTCTCAACCCAAATGGCTTCTCCTGTGATGGTTTCATCTTCCCTTCCATGCGCGTAATTTGCGGGGGGGTTAGGGTGGTCATAACCCCCCCAAAAATCAGATCCAGCTAATATAACCCCCCAATATCATCACACATAATTCAGAAAAATATGAAATATTCTGTTTGTTTTCTTTATTAATTTAATTTGGCAGCAAGTATCATGTTTTAATCATCTGTAATGTACCCCCCCTCCCCGCCCGCCCACCGACTACTTGGTATGACCCAACCGTTTTCTTTACCAAACCGAACTATTTCGCGCAGTCGCTGGGATGAATAGTTGAGAAAGTTCATGCTAAATGAATGTGGCGATGAAAAGGACACGGAAAGGCAGCCAGACAACTCTTTTTCATTGTTGGTCGAAAAGGAGTAAAAATCCTGACGAAAAGGAGGTAAATACCCCTATTGTTATACCATGAGCTGTGTTCGAAATCGTTCCCTATCACGGATATAGTGCACAATATAGGGTGCTCGCCATTTTGTAGTGGTGTTCGAATTCTCAGTGGTTCATTTCATGCACTATAAATGAATATTATTGTTCAGATGCATCTGAACAAGGGGGGCCATAATATCCAACACGTTCTCATCCCAACTCGTAATATACCGACAATTTGTCATCACGCCCCATCTGATATGACGCAAAAGGTTCCCTCCCGCGTCTGTGTGAAACGATCTGGGTTCTCATAAACCCGTTCGCGGTGGTAAGAGACGAGCAGAGTCTACAGCGTCCGCTCGCAGAGCAGAGTCTACAGCGTCCGCAGTCTACTGTGAAACAATTCACTCCAAAAAGGGTTATGGTTAGGTTAGGGTTAGCGTAATCTATCACCGTGACCGGGTTATTATTGGAGTGAACGGTATGGAGCGATATTTGTGCCAGAATCCTGAGCGAGCAAAGATATATTCTGAGCACACAAGGAGAGATTTTGAGCACAGAAAAACATATTTTGCAAGCACATCAATTATATTTCAAAAAGAAATTACACTTGAGCAAACAAAAACATATTCTGTGTGCACAAACAGGCCGCTGCGCTCGCTCGCTCCCCCCATCCTGCTCTCGCTCAACATCTCTCGCTCTGCGCGCACAGGTTTGGTCTCTCCGCTCGCTCAGCTTGGCACACACGTTACAAATGTGCCACAAAACCAACCAATCAGAGACCTGGCAGAAGTACGTCCTGATTGGCTGTTTGCTCTCCAATTGGATCGCTGGTTACTTTAACCCGGAAAAAACAAAGGAGATCGCATCAGATGGGCTCGGACTGGATGAAGAGGACGTGTTTTAAAACAATTTTCGGTCAGTATTTATTATTATTATGATTATTGTCTGATGTTACAGAACTACCTTGTTAGTTTTTGTACTATAGTGTTGTAACGTTAGGGTCACGTTGTCTGGGCTTACGTTATATCCTCTAATTTTGAGACATTAGCTGTTGTGTGACTGACGAAGACTTTTCCTTTCTGTCCTGGGCACCCTTAGATAATGTCAGGTGAACAACAACAACCACATGTAAGTTTGTGTTGCCTTTGTTATAAACACAGTGTGTCATAAAACATTTGTAAAGTTCTGTTTTCACGTTAGTTTTAACCATTGTAAGTTTGCGAACTAGCAAAACTAGCACTTACAACAGGTGATTTCACTAATTAGCTCACCTCACTTGGCTGGGGAGTGCACGTCACATTTATACTTTTTACTTTGCCCACCTCTGCATATCTACATGACTGCATAATCATGTATTTTTTATTCGGAGACATATATGATTGAGTCCCTCTTCCTTGCTAATCTGGGCTCTTTCTGTCCAACAGGACTTGTTGAGACAGCAGTTGATGGAGGGACTTCTTACGAAACTGCAGTCTGCCATAAACCAGCAACTGCTAAATTTGGATTATTTGGAGTTCTTGACTCGCCATCAACTCATCCTCTTTGAATCATTCTCTGAACAGATAGGCGGTGTGTCAGAAATTACCGAAGCTCTACAAGACCTCCATCATGCTGTTCAGTGGGAAAACAATGTCAGCTCTATACCCATTGTGGAACTGGAAATGGAAATTGGTCCAGGTTCTGGTCACCCCAAAATTGTAGTAGAGAGAGAAAAACTGAAAAGTCTGCTGGACACACATCTGCCAGTCTCCTGCATTGCAAAATGCCTTGGTGTTTCAAGAAGAACGCTTTACAGAAGAATGCAAGAATTTGGCTTGTCTGTAAGAGGATCATACAGCACAGTGACTGATGAAGAGCTTGATAACATTATTTCAGCTATTAAAGGTCAGATGCCAAATGCTGGTTATCGAATGGTTCAAGGACATTTGGTTTCAATGGGGCTCCGCATTCAGTGGTGGAGAATGATGGCCTCCATGCATCGTGTTGATGCTGCAGGGATCTTCTCACGGATCGTGGCACTAGGGTGTGTTGTGCGAAGAAGTTATGGTGTGCGAGGCCCTCTCTCTCTGGTCCACATTGACACAAATCACAAACTCATAAGGTAGTAAAATAGACTGTTTATGCAATTATCTACATACTGAATGTTGGAAGTAAGTGGCATATTATAAGGACAGTCATAGTTATATTCTTTTTTCCCCCTACTTTAACAGGTACAATATTGTGGTGTTCGGTGGAGTGGATGGTTATTCAAGGAAGGTAATTAATGTGTTCTTGTTCCTACAGCCATATGTTTGAGCTTAACTGTGCAGAATGATGTATGTGCAGTTTGTCAGTGGAAGGATGCTTTCAGATCTACTGAAAGTGTTTCTCTGTGCTAATTGAAAATAAGATTTTCATGTAGGAATGTGAAGCCCCCATTTCACAAACAGTGACTGGCTTTTTTTCTGAAATGAAACATTTTCATAGATTGATTGATTGATTCTGGAATTTTTCAGGAGGGAAAATGTGTAGATGTAATTTTAAGGAGATAATTGAACTTGAAAAATGACAAATTATTCAAGGAGATCTTCAATGTTATCAGCTTAATGTAGCTTGTATTTAAATTCTAATTGGAACAAAAAATGCATTTTGTATGAAAATGTCAATATAAGCTTGCATTTCTTGCAAAGGTTAAAAATTCAGATGCAGCTGGATGTATAGGTGTGTGTTTCAGATCAAATTTATTTGAGTGACTGTGTGTAAAGGTGTAGGGTAGACCTATATTTATTTTTATGGTATGATACCACACTACAAGATGTAAGCCATAAGTCTGATGGAATAGCTGAAGCAGATGTAAAATTTTCCATGTGGTTTTATTGCAGATCATGTACTTGAATGCGGCAACAAATAACAAAGCAGCAACTGCATTCTCATTCTTCATGAGATCAACCCAGCTCCATGGCTTACCATCCAGGTATTCTGCCAAAACGAACACATACAGGGATAAATGGTTGTTTAAATTTCATATTTAAAAAAAGAAAACATGTAGAGCTTTAATTGTATCTCAAAGTTAAAGTAAACCTTGTTAGATTAATTGTTAAATTCATTATTAAAATGTATTTTCATCTTAGGGTAAGAGGGGATCAGGGTGTTGAAAATGTGGACATTGCACATTACATGTTTGCCACACGGGGAACAGGAAGAGCAAGCTTTATCTCTGGAAAGAGCGTACACAATCAGAGGTTAGTTGTTTTGTACGTCTTACAATTTTTGAATACCTAATTATTGTAATTGTTGCAGTTTTGTTGTTCAATCAAAGCACAAATTGCAGTATAAATTGAAGTCAACCAATTCAAATATCATTTTAGAATAGAGCGACTTTGGCGTGACGTCTGGGTTGCAGTCACTAGCAAGTACCATGATGTCCTTCACTCTCTGGAGGAAGATGGTCTGCTCGATATCGCTGATGTGGTACACCTCTTTGGTGTGCACTACATCTTTGTCCCTCGACTCCGGGCTGATCTTGACACCTTCATCAGAGGATGGAATAATCATCCTCTGCGGTCAGAAGGAGGTCTCACTCCCGAACAGCTGTGGTGTATGGGACATCTACAAGATCTGGACGAAGGGGAAAGACTTGAGGTACATCATTATAAAAGGATATAAAACATGCCAAAAAAGTGAGTTGGAGAAGTGTGTGGTAAGCTGATACCAATCTCATTTTCTGACAGACTTAGCAGAAGCAATTGGACTGGAACACACTGGCAAATATATTTCCTGACAACATGGTTATGATGTCTAATGATCTTGTCATTTGTGTAGACGATGCAGATAATTTTCACTAACAAACCATAATGCCTTTGTTGGTTGCAGTGAGTGAGAGGCACATGACATGTTTAAAATCCTTGGCAACAGTTCAATAATAGTAGTTTTAATTTCTATATTGAGTAAAAACAGATACATTTTTATGGAACAGTTTATTTTTATAAACAAAATACACACAGCAGTGCAATATTTTTATAATAGTCTTGACATAGTTTTTTTGGTCTTTCTGGGTCTGTAGGAACTTCAAGACCCAGACATTGACTGGGAGAGTGTCGTACTGCAAGGGGACTCTAATGGAGCAGTTGTGGTTCCTGAAATCGCATGCCCACTGGATGACGAGGCCCTGGAGGAACTTCAGAGAACTATTGATCCTCTGGGACATTCTCAGTCACATGGTCGTGACTTGTACACACACTTTTTGCACAAGGTGTCTGACATTAGAACATGAATAGACACATTATCGGTTACAGGAACCTTGTTTTACAGACATTCTGAAGCTTTTACAACAAATATGTAAAAAAATAAATAAATCCTGTATGAGGTATTGAAAAAATTAAACTACTGAATGAACAAAACTTAACTCTTGTCTGTTTTCAGATCGAACAGCCATTGGCATATTAATAACTTCTTGTTTTGAATAAAGCTCGAGCTGTTAAACTCTGTGGAATCCACCACCATATCTCACTGCTTCACTCAGGATTCTTCTAAACTCAGTGTAAGTGCTAAGATGCTGTACTGGAAAAGTCACAGTCTGAGTGCATGCACTCACTGTTGGGTAACAAACCGAGTGGTCTCCAAGCCTTTCCCTGCATTCATGGTCAAAGTTGCATGTTATTTTGAAATGTCTCTTTTCATCAGGGAGGATGGGGATGTGGGATTGCCCGGTCATCCACTGGAGCACATGTGGCACTGCAAGAGGTTCTGTGTCACCAGCTGCACTGTCTGTCTCCCCATCTGTGATTAATATATTTTTCAAATAACATGAATTTAAGGAACAGTTTAAACTGAGCTTTAAAACAAAATCCAAGAACATGTGCTTGGTACATTAAATTATATGTGTATACTATACAGTACATCATACCTGACATTTCAAGCTCTTCTAAGAAATCTTGGAGGAAGTTGATAATCTTCCTCTCAGCTCTTTCCTTAGATGTGCCCTTTTCACTGTAATGTGGCTGGCAGTTCATCATCATGAAGTCAGCATCAGGCTATAAAGAGAGCGAATGCAGATTTGGCTAAATATCTTTAAATGTACAAACTCAGGCTATTAATGACATACAAAATGGAGATTGCAATACAGAACAAAAAATAATGCATGCAAGAACAAAATAAGTAGCAGTTAAAATATTTACTTTGGTGATCTTCCCAGGAACAAACAAGGAGTGGCAAGCTGCAGGGTTTGACGTCATCTGGTCCACCAGGCCATACAGTTCCATGCCCTTTCTCAGTTGCTGCAGCATTGGAATCAGTCTTGTTGTAGAATGTAGGACAATTGCTCTTTGAAGAAAAGCACAAAAAAAGAAAATCAATACTAGTTTGAAAAGTTAATATATGTTAATATTGTTTTAAAACACTTACCGAATGATGCTTTCCTTGCTGTCCAGTTTGATCTGGCTGGTGTATCCACAGCTGACAATTTCATCAGCATACATCATCAGAGACTGAACATCTGTGGAATCTTTGACCTGAAATGTGCAATGAAGAGATGAAGCAAATCATACAATAGGTATTAACAATAATTGTGAAATAATTCATATTTAACAATGCCAAAAGAGCACTCACCCTGCTGATGAGTAGACAGGATTCTAGATCAGCCACATCCTCCTTTGACAGACTGTGAAAGTCAATCTCTCCTGTGCAGAGGAAGTTGTAGCACCACTCTTTCAAAAAAGCAGGAGGTGGGCCACCTTGTGCAAGGCTGACTGCCATTATTTCGCCAATAGTTCTGTGTGCAAGGTAAAAAAAGTCTCAGTAAAAAAAAAAAAACAGAAAAAAAAATCACATACATGAATTTGTAAAAAAAAAAATGTAACCCACCTAAAATTGTCATTATCAAGGTCTGTCAAAGAGTACTTGGGATTTTTACCCTGGTTCCCAGCTCCTTCAAAGAATCTGTTTTCAATACCTGAAATCATTTCTTAGGCAAAAAAGCAATACACAGATTTAGATGACCTATTGGTTTTGTTTCATATAACAAAACGGTTACATGACCAACTTACCAGTGAGAAACTCTTTTCTTAGTGCTCCTGTATCAATGCCTGCCTCTCCTATGAAGACCACCTTCAGAGCACTGGCAGGAGATGCAGTTTTCTTCCTTTTCCATTGGAGAATGCCCCTGTCAAGAAGGTCTTCTCTGTCCACACACAGCTTAAATTCTGTTGTGGTGTCAATTTGGTGTGTAAGGAAGAGCAGTACATCCTCCACACTTAAGACAAAAGAAGAAATATTAAGATAGTCCCAAATACCCAAACAAAATTTGTATACATTAAAATGATTTGAAAGTATGTGATGACTAGCTCTTGTGTAACTGAGAACATGTTGACTGTGTAAATGACGGTGCAAAACATGTATGCACTATTAAAAATAAACATGCAAAGGAAATCTTAATACAACATACCTTTTTGGTTTGGATACTGGAGTTTGAGCAGCTGTCCTTGGACTATTGTCATTTGGTGCAGAAGTCACTGTACATTCAAAGCTGTACAAGAAATAATAGTCTCACACTAAACACTGTACATACGGTATACACAGACATTGTTCAGGTTGTATAGACCATATACAGACATTAATCTATGAAAAATGTTTATTATACAAACAGCAGGACAAAGCAGATTACCTCTCTCCACATAGACTAGCATGGACTGTGATCTCATCATCTGGGAATTCTTTGGTGCAAATTGGACAAACCACCTGAAATTTAAAAAGAAAATGTTTAATGTTAAAAAACAACAACAAAACAGCTGGTGCAAAGCAAACCAAAGTGATCTAGGATTTTAATTATATGCTATATTTACCTTACACTTGTTCTCCACAACACATACGCCATCAGAGGACTGCAAATTTACAAAACAGTAAATTCAATTTAATTGTAATTTTTTAAAAGAAAACAAAAACAAAAAAGCAATTTGCCTTCACATCATCATCATCATCATCATCAGACAGTTTCCCCTTGCATGTCTTAATGTGCACTGCAAGCATCTGCAAAGGCATCAATTCATTACACTGGTAACATGTCTTCTTTGGCATTTTTGAGAAGTGCTGAGAGTCAGGAGGAAGAGGAGAGGTGTCCAATGTCTCCTGAAGCGGGACTATGTAAAAAGTGGCTTTGCCACCTGCTGACACAGCTCGCAGAGCTTTGGCAGTATATCCCTCTGCCTCTGGTGGAATGACAGTGAGTTTTCGTCGACCACTCCCACCTTAATTGAGAAATAGAGAAATAAAACAAAAGTTTAAAAATCATCTGTTTTGTTGAGAAAAAAACAAAACATTTTGTCAGTCAGGCATCTTTAATGCTTACAGAAAGTAATCAACACACCATAAGAGTTTAAAGACACCAAAAATGGGATGTGATAATCAGTAAATAAAACTTTAAACAATATTTATCTTACAAACCTGTAGCCTTATGCAAGAGCCACCCTCCACACAGACCCTCCATTTTTGGAAATGTGTCAGCCAGGAGCCTTGAAATCTTTGTTAATAATAAAGGGGGGGGGGGGTGAGAGAGAGAGAGAGAGAACAGTGCACACAACTTAAGATAAAGTACAATAACTACCTTTAATGACAAGTTAAACAACTGGACTGACAGCTGTACCTCTGTGTGGTCACCATCTTCAGGAAGGCTCACCATTTGTCTCCCCATGCCCGCCTGAAGGAGTTCAAGCTCCTCTACTGGCAATGGTGTGTGGTTTGTATTTTTTGGCAGCAGATAAAAATTGAGAGCAGTTGTCTTACTAGTTATCTTAAGATGATGCTTGGTGGGAGTCAAACACCTCTTTTTACCACGGTTGAAGTTTGACTTGAAATATCCTGGAAAAGATCTGTGGATTAAAATATAAATGTGAGTTTAATAAGTGTTGTATTCAAATTCTAACTAAAAGGTATATATATATATTTTCTAATGTAATCACAAACCAAACTCCTGTCTGAGTGTGATTCAAAATGCACATTTGAATTTACACATCTTGGCAGTAATGACGTGGACCTAACAACAAAACGTTTTGTCCCCAGTACAAATGAGAATGACGTTGTGTGGCTTCAATAACAAACCTTGTCATTTCTTGCTGCACATTTACATTTCTATTGGCTGGGGCGGGCTGCTCTGTCTCTGTCTCCCCTGGTGTCTATGCCGAGTAGCATAGACACCAGGGGCCGTATTCACAAAGGATCTTAGCGCTAAAAGTAGCTCCTAACTGGCGAATTTAGGAGAAACTCCTAAAAATAATGGGCGTGTCAGTCTTAAATTTAGGACTCCTAATTTTTTTCACTAAGAGCAATTCACAAAGGATCTTAGGCCTAAAAGTAGCACCTAAGTCTAGGAGAGCCTAAAAGTCCTCGAGAGGACTCCTAACTCACTAAGACCTATTCACAAAGAATCGGAAAATGACTGCGAGACGAAATGTTTTGGAGACAATGGAAGACTGTGAATTGATCAAGAGATATAGGCTAAATCGTGAGGGTATAAAACTTGTTGTGGAATTAGTGCGGGATGCAATAACATCCCCGACTAACAGGAATAACTTGATTAGGAAATAAAATGTTTGGCAACACTACGATATTTAGCAACAGGGAAAATGCAACTTTGCAATGCCGACGATTTAGGAATATCGCAACCATCAGTCAGCTATAAACCGAACCATCAACGCGCTCAGTAGACCACATATCAATTCAATTCAAACTTTATTAAGGACACATCTCATGAAAGGTCCATAACACCAACACAACACAATAATAATAAAATAATAAAAATAGAATAAAAAATACACACACACACACACACACACACACACACACACACACACACACACACACACACATATATATATATATATATATATATATATATAAATGTAGCCTACATATAGGTAATACACACACACACACACACACACACACACAATTCCACAATGATCATATAGGCCTATTTACATACAGGCTAGAAGAGCTGACAGAGCTCAGTTCAAAGTTGGTTAAGGCTGAAATAATACCATTAATATCATCCAACAGTTTATCCGGTTTCCTTTGGACAATCAACAACTACACAGGATCAAAGCCAACTTCATGGCAATTGCAGGTATGGCCGGTGTGGTCGGTGCTGTTGACGGGACGCACATACAAATAATTGCGCCATCAAAAGATGAGGACGTGTTTGTCAATAGAAAGAAAGTACATTCCATCAACACGCAGATTGCTTTTGATGCAACTTTTAACATTCTTGATGTTGCGAAGTGGCCTGGGTCTACCCATGATCCGCGTATTTTAATGGGGAGCGGTCTGAGGCGTGAGGCACCGTGTACCAGTTGGTCTTGCTGGGTGACAGTGGCTGTCCCTGCAAGACGTCTTGACACCCTATCTCAGTCCACAACCGGGAGCACAGTTAAAGTAGGCTATAACATGCAAGTGATTACGCAGATTACGATTAGTCCTATGCGTAAAAAACATCGTATTAGCTCTTTGTCGCCTTTTATTTGTTGAATCCATATTTATTATTGTTTGCTGTGTTCCTCCATATATGTTAGGGCACACAAAAATACACGAAATCTTGTGGAGAGAGGATGTGATCACAGTGATCACTGTATGCGCCATTCTCCACAACCGGTATGGGCTTTTATTAAAAGTGTTGAATAGTGGAGATATGCTCATTGAATAATAGTTTGCAGGGTGCTTTTAATTGCCTCCTTGAATTAATGCAATTTCCGTATTTTTATTGTTTTTATTGTTTATCTCTCTCTCTTTAACGTGCATAGGCTACGTCATTATCGTGGTCTGCACAAACTTGTCGTCATGCGTGTATTCTGCTAACTGCACTGTCCATAACTATTTGATAGGGATGTCTAGCCGAGGCTATTTCCTTGTTCTTCGGTGATTCAGTGGGCTCGTTTCCACAGAGACCGCCTGCTCTGAACAACCAATCACCGTACAGACCGCTTCCAAACTCGTGCACGAGAATCGACGTAATCCATAGCAATGGCGCGTCACTCTTAGTTCACTCTTAGTGATTTATCCTTAGTATGAGTAGGTCTCAGCGGCTTTGTGAATAACTTTTAAGAAAAAACTCCTACGTAAAATGTTTTAGCGCGAGTTAGGAGCACTCCTAGCGGTAAGATAAAATGCTTTGTGAATACGGCCCCAGGTTTCTGGCTGCTGACTCAACTGTACCATGACCCTAAATCAATTCATGATGTAACGTTAACATGTTGTCTGTTCAAAGTAATTAGACATGAGAGTGGCGGCTGGCTTTAAAATGGTTGTTAGCCGCCAGTTTAGCTGGCTATGTTGCCAGCTAGCAAAATTAATTTCATCTGAAACTGCCGGATAATAGGTGTAGGCATCATCATCAAAGCACAGACCAAAATAACTAACCGCTAGTTCGCAACCCCTCCCTGAGCTACTACCTTACCGTGGTGGAGGGGTTTGCGTGTCCCAATGACCCCCAGGAGCTCCGTTGTCGGGGGCTTTTATGCCCCTGGTAGGGTCACCCATGGCAAACAGGTCCGGGGGGAGGGGCCAGACAAAGGGTAGCTCAGAAGACCCCTTATGATGACTACAATAAATGGTTCTACGTGTCCCTCGCCCGGACGTGGGTCACCGGGGCCTCCCCCTGGAGCCAGGCCTGGGGGTGGGGCTCGGGGGCGAGCGCCTGGTGGCCGGGCCTATACCCATGGGGCCCGGCCAGGCACAGCCCGAAGCGAAGACGTGGGAACCCCTTCCTGCCGGCTCACCACCAGCAGGAGGGGCCAAAGGGGTCGGGTGCAGTGCGAGCTGGGCGGCGGCCGAAGGCAGGGACCTTGGCGGTCCGATCCTCGGCTGCAGAAGCTAGCTCTAGGGACGTGGAACGTCACCTCTCTGGTGGGGAAGGAGCCTGAGCTGGTGCGCGAGGTTGAGAAGTTCCGGCTAGATATAGTCGGCCTCACCTCGACGCATAGCAAGGGCTCTGGAACCAGTCTTCTCGAGAGGGGTTGGACTCTCTTCCACTCTGGAGTTGCCACTGGTGAGAGGCGCCGGGCAGGGGTGGCAATACTTATTGCCCCCCGGCTTGGTGCCAGTATGTTGGAGTTTACCCCGGTAGACGAGAGGGTAGCCTCCCTCCGCCTTCGGGTGGGGGGACGGATCCTGACTGTTGTTTGTGCCTATGGTCCAAACAGCAGTTCAGAGTATCCACCCTTTTTGGACTCCTTGGAGGGGGTGCTGGAAAGTGCTCCCTCTGGGGATTCCCTCGTTCTGCTGGGGGACTTCAACGCTCACGTTGGCAGCGACAGTGAGACCTGGAGGGGTGTGATTGGGAGGAACGGCCCCCCCGATCTGAACCCGAGTGGTGTTCAGTTATTGGACTTCTGTGCTCGTCACAGATTGTCCATAACGAACACCATGTTCAAGCATAAGGGTGTCCATATGTGCACTTGGCACCAGGACACCCTAGGCCGCAGTTCGATGATCGACTTTGTAGTCGTGTCGTCGGACTTGCGGCCGCATGTCTTGGACACTCGGGCGAAGAGAGGGGCGGAGCTGTCAACTGATCACCACCTGGTGGTGAGTTGGCTGCGATGGTGGGGGAGAATGCCGGTCAGACCTGGCAGACCCAAACGTATCGTGAGGGTCTGCTGGGAACGTCTGGCAGAGTCTCCTGTCAGAGAGAGCTTCAACTCCCACCTCCGGGAGAGCTTTGACCATGTACCGGGGGAGGCGGGGGACATTGAGTCCGAGTGGGCCATGTTCCACGCCTCCATTGTTAAGGCGGCCGACCAGAGCTGTGGCCGCAAGGTGGTCGGTGCCTGCCGTGGCGGCAATCCCCGAACCCGCTGGTGGACACCGGCGGTGAGGGATGCCGTCAAACTGAAGAAGGAGTCCTATAGGACCTTTTTGGCCTGTGGGACTCCGGAGGCAGCAGGCAGGTACCGGCAGGCCAAGCGGAGCGCAGCTCCGCTTGGTCGGTGAGGCCATGGAGAACGACTTCCAGGCGGCTTCGAAGAGGTTCTGGACCACCATCCGGCGTCTCAGGAGGGGGAAGCAGTGCATCGTCAACACTGTGTATGGTGGAGACGGTGCGCTGCTGACCTCGACTCGGGACGTTGTGGATCGGTGGAAGGAATACTTCGAAGACCTCCTCAATCCCACCGACACGCCTTCCGGTAAGGAAGCAGGGCCTGGGGACTCGGGTGTGGGCCCTCCTATCTCTGGGGCTGAGGTTGCCGAGGTGGTCAGGAAGCTCCTCGGTGGCAGGGCCCCGGGGGTGGATGAGGTCCGCCCGGAGTTCCTTAAGGCCCTGGATGTTGTGGGGCTGTCTTGGTTGACACGACTCTGCAGCATCGCGTGGACATCGGGGGCAGTGCCCCTGGATTGGCAGACTGGGGTGGTGGTCCCTCTTTTTAAGATGGGGGACCGGAGGGTGTGTTCCAACTATAGGGGGATCACACTCCTCAGCCTCCCTGGTAAGGTCTATTCAGGGGTGCTGGAGAGGAGGGTCCGTCGGATAGTCGAACCTCGGATCCAGGAGGAGCAATGTGGTTTTCGTCCAGGCCGTGGAACAGTGGACCAGCTCTACACCCTCTGCAGGATCCATGAGGGTGCATGGGAGTTTGCCCAACCAGTCCACATGTGCTTTGTGGACTTGGAGAAGGCATTCGACCGTGTCCCTCGGGGAGTCCTGTGGGGGGTTCTCCGGGAGTATGGGGTATCGGACCCCCTAATACGGGCTGTCCGTTCCCTGTATGACCGGTGTCAGAGCTTGGTCCGCATTGCCGGTAATAAGTCGGACTTGTTTCCAGTGAGGGTTGGACTCCGCCAGGGCTGCCCTTTGTCACCGATCCTGTTCATAATTTTTATGGACCCTCCGGGTCCCACCCTCCGGGTCGGGGATGAGATCCTGCCCCAAGTGGAGGAGTTCAAGTACCTCGGGGTCTTGTTCACGAGTGAGGGGAGGATGGAGCGGGAGATCGACAGGCGGATCGGTGCGGCGTCTGCAGTAATGCGGACTCTGCACGGATCCGTCGTGGTGAAGAGGGAGCTGAGCCGAAAGGCAAAGCTCTCGATTTACCAGTCGATCTACATTCCTGCCCTCACCTATGGTCATGAGCTTTGGGTAATGACCGAAAGAACGAGATCGCGAGTACAAGCGGCCGAAATGAGCTTCCTCCGCAGGGTAGCTGGGCTCTCCCTTACTGTGTGTTCACACCGCACTTTGTCCCATTTCGCCTATTCGCGCGAATAGGCGAATGTTGCCGCGCGACAAATCATAATCTGTCGCTGTGCATTTTTGTGTGCATTCGCGGGGCGAATTATTCGCGGGGCGAATTTTTTTTTTGCCTGGCAACAGTCCTTCATGCCAATTCAGTCTCTCATCAACCATGGCCGAGATAACCACCATTGCGTGTCTGTATCTGTTGTGGAAGAGGGAGAGACGTTTCTTCCATATTGCTGTCTGATCTGGATCAGGCAGTGAACGCTACGTCACTCAGGGAGTGAACGCTGATTGGCTGTTTCAACGCGAATGCCGCGAAGAAGTTGAAATATTTTAACTTTATTCGCGGGGCGAATTATTCGCGGCGCGAATCCACGTGAACGCGCTCGCCGTTCACGAGGAAAAATTTCGCGCTGTCAATCAAATCTTGTCGCGCGTATCGGCGAAAAAAAAATTCGCCCGATTCGCGTCTCCACGTTCACTTAACATTGAAACGTGTCGCGGGGCGAAGTGCGGTGTGAACACACCTTTAGAGATAGGGTGAGAAGCTCGGTCATCCGGGAGGAGTAGACCCGCTACTCCTCCGCGTTGAGAGGAGCCAGATGAGGTGGCTCGGGCATCTAGTTAGGATGCCTCCCGGACGCCTCCCTGGTGAGGTGTTCAGGGCACGTCCCACTGGTAGGAGACCCCGGGGAAGACCCAGGACACGCTGGAGAGACTATGTCTCTCGGCTGGCCTGGGAACGCCTCGGGATCCCCCAGGAAGAGCTGGCCGAAGTAGCTGGGGAAAGGGAAGTCTGGGCTTCCCTGCTTAGGCTGCTGCCCTCGCGACCCGACCCTGGATAAGCGGAAGAAAATGGATGGATGGATGGATAGTTCGCAAACTTACAATGGTTAAAACTAACGTGAAAACAGAACTTTACAAATGTTTTATGACACACTGTGTTTATAACAAAGGCAACACAAACTTACATGTGGTTGTTGTTGTTCACCTGACATTATCTAAGGGTGCCCAGGACAGAAAGGAAAAGTCTTCGTCAGTCACACAACAGCTAATGTCTCAAAATTAGAGGATATAACGTAAGCCCAGACAACGTGACCCTAACGTTACAACACTATAGTACAAAAACTAACAAGGTAGTTCTGTAACATCAGACAATAATCATAATAATAATAAATACTGACCGAAAATTGTTTTAAAACACGTCCTCTTCATCCAGTCCGAGCCCATCTGATGCGATCTCCTTTGTTTTTTCCGGGTTAAAGTAACCAGCGATCCAATTGGAGAGCAAACAGCCAATCAGGACGTACTTCTGCCAGGTCTCTGATTGGTTGGTTTTGTGGCCACATTTGTAACGTGTGTGCCAAGCTGAGCGAGCGGAGAGACCAAACCTGTGCGCGCAGAGCGAGAGATGTTGAGCGAGAGCAGGATGGGGGGAGCGAGCGAGCGCAGCGGCCTGTTTGTGCACACAGAATATGTTTTTGTTTGCTCAAGTGTAATTTCTTTTTGAAATATAATTGATGTGCTTGCAAAATATGTTTTTCTGTGCTCAAAATCTCTCCTTGTGTGCTCAGAATATATCTTTGCTCGCTCAGGATTCTGGCACAAATATCGCTCCATAGAACGGACGCTGTAGACTCTGCTCTGCAAGCGGACGCTGTAGACTCTGCTCGTCTCTTACCACCGCGAACGGGTTTATGAGAACCCAGATCGTTTCACACAGACGCGGGACGATCCATCAGGACAAATTAGACCTCTTAACTAAGAAGTCAGTGTGTACATGTAGTAGGCTAAATATATTTTGAGTTTATAATAATATTGATTGATGAAAAAAACGGTTTACAAGCCATTATTTTGAGTCAAAGGTATTGATTTAATGTGTTTATTTTGGTCATAAGCCATTCTTAGTATTTCCCTATTTTGTGTATCATTGTGACTTCGTTTTCTAACAGTTTACATGATTTTATGATCTAAAACAGTACATGATTGATCGATCATCCTGTGATCAGTGTGTTGTGGTGAGCCGGCGATTAGTTGCTCGGGTCTGCACCGGGCCTGTAGGGGGCGCCTGTAGCGTGTTTGCTCTTCAGAACAACTCATGTTACGAAGAGAGACACAGCGTCGTCTGATTGTTGATTCAATTAATAATCATTTCACCCCTTTTACAGGTAAATACTGATAATAGATGGCTCACTGTCGATGATATATGTGTTGGGTATAATGGGGAATGTATTTAAGTGCCTCAGCATGTTAGAATGGTTATGTTAGAGGGTTTATTCAGCTTAAAAGATGGTTGTGTAAGAACCACATGGTGGACGGCGCCATCTTAAAAAATACAGTGTGGTGCGTCGCGGCATGGCGTGTAGGCCGGGTTTACATGCATTTAATAAATGTTGGTTGTGTATAAGTACAATGTGAAGTTCATGAGTAGGCTACAAGCTAAATACATTTGTCACAAGTGGAAGCTAACAGCACTATTGCATTTAAAAGAGAAGGAGAAATTCTTTAAAGGTTTAAAAAAAAAGATACAAACAGTTTGATGAGTAATGCATTTAAACAATACATGATGTTGACAGATGCCATTGCATTTAAGAACATTTCCTGCACTTAATTATTTTGTTCTGATATTGTAACACTTGCAGTGGTGAATCTATAGGATAAGTGCCTTTTTTAATGGGCTAGTGCCTTCATTAATGTTCATGAGTATGATGCCAGAGTTGTAGATGGTACTTTGTCAAGTTGATTTACTTGAGGCTACGGATATTTTCTGATGAATGTTATTTTGGAATAGTTTATGATGAAAATGGAAACCTGGTTATTACAGTAGTGTTGTTGACATGATGCGGCTAAATAATTGTGAATGTATACGGAAGAATGTGAAATTGATTATTGTGAATGTGTTATTGTCATGCTGAATTTGTCATATAAAGAGAACAACTCATGTTACGAAGAGAGACACAGCGTCGTCTGATTGTTGATTCAATTAATAATCATTTCACCCCTTTTACAGGGGTGCTACATTTTGGGGGCTCGTCCGGGATGTGTGCAGCGTGGGTCCACTTCTTCCAGCTACAGAAGTCCCCTGCCGTCACACGTCTCTTTTAACCAACTCAGTCATCGTGAGTACCGTGGTGAGCTGCTACAGTGGTAACCCGATCATCAGTGAGCAGTGGGCAGTCAATCTGAGGTATTGCTACATACCAGGAGAGCTGCTACTACGTTCAACAGGTGAAGAGGCACCACTCCACATCGTTCACAACCACCTTACACAGAGATGGCGTCATCGGAAGTGGAACAACTACAGATCGAAATATTCAGAGAGCTATGTGAGCTACCCCGAGATGCTCTGGTAGAGCTATGTGACTTTTTATGTATAGCAGGAGGAGCACTTGAGCATGTAACTGGTAAAAGTCGAGGAGCTCTCATTAAGATAGTTTCACGTCACATGCAGAGAGAGGAGCTTGAAAAGCAAGAGGATGATGGAATGACTGACTTACTCCTCTGTAAAGACAAAATGACTGAGCTCCTGGCAGCTGCCAACCTAACACAGCAACAGACACAGGAAGCGGATTTACAAGAGGAACAGAGGCAAAAGGAGCGAGAAGAGGAAAGGATACGGAAAGAGATTGAGGCTTTGCAGCTACAGTTGGCTGCCACACAGAAACAGAGTGAGAAAGACAAGTCAGACACTCGAGAAATTCAAACCCCAGCTTTTAACAGCATGTTAACTCAGAGCACACCCCACAGTTATCCCCCTACCCCATGGCACAAGGATTTAAAGATATCTGGCCAGATCGGAGAGCCTGGGCAGAAGGACCGTCTGACCTTTTCAAGTTTGGCCCGCCAAATTGAACATGGTCGAAGTAAAGGGGTACCAGAACCCGAGATAGTAGATGCTGTAATAAGGTCAATCATTCCTGGCATGGGGCTTCGTAGTTATTTAGAGGGGAAAGCTAACCTGACCCTCCCCACTCTAAGGAGAATACTCCGTTCCCACTATCAGGAGAAAAGTGCTACTGAGCTCTATAAGCAGCTGACCTCTGAGGTGCAGGGCATCAAAGAAACGCCACAGAACTTCCTCATTCGTACCTTTGACCTGAGACAGAAGATCTTGTTTGCCTCACAGGAAGATGAGTCAGGCCTCAAATATGACCCAGGTCTAGTACAAAACATGTTCCTTCACACTGTTTTAACCGGTCTGCAAAACGACAACATAAAACGTGATCTCCAGCCCTATCTTGAACAGACTGACATCTCTGATGAACTGTTACTGGAGAGGATGAACACAGCGTGTGCCTATGAGACAGAGAGACAGAATAAGAAGAAATTATTGGGACAACCACGGCCTGCTACTATCCACGCAGTCCAGTCGAGCGACACTCCTGTCGAAAAGAGTGACAAGTCACCTGGTCAACAAAACTCTGTTAAATTGCCCCCTACAGTTGCCTTACAGCTCGAAGCGATGAGGTCCGAGATGGCTGTACTGAGAGATTTGAAAGCTGAAATGTGCCAGATTAGAGAGTCTATGCAGCAGCCCCAGTCCACGCCCCAACAACCCCAGCTGCAGCCTCAGCACCCCCTCCAACAGCAGGTCCAATACCACCCCCCACAACGTCAATTGCAGCTCCAATACACCCCCCAACAGCCCCAGTACACTACCCCACAACGCCGATCACAGCCCCAATATACCCCCCAGCATCAGCCCCAGTACAACCTGTCACCAAGGCAGTCACAGCGCCAGTACAACTTCCAACAGACACAGAACCAGCCGCAGGGATACTGGTTCCCTCCTGGTCCAGGACAGAGCGGAGGAACTGCTCAATATCAACAAAGGTTCGCTCCACAACGCAGCTTTCCCCCCCCCAAATCGTGGACGGATGAAGAAGTGTTTTGGCTGTCAACAGCGCGGGACTGAGGAGTACTGCACACACTGTTTTCGGTGTGGCAGCAGTGAGCATTACCTGGCGGGCTGTCGAGTAAGAGGACAACAAGAACAGTTTGGAGGTGAGCCTTTAAACGAGGACGGGTCACTTGCATGGGGCAGGGAGTGACCAGTGACCCAGCAATGTCCCACAACTGTGCACACTGTGGAAAACGGAGTGAGGAGATGAGACAATGTGCAAAATGTAAAAAGGCCCTCTACTGTTCTAAACAATGTCAAGTTAATGATTGGACTGTGCACAGAGAAGATTGTTTCCCCCCCCTCATGTATGACTGTGAACCCTGCCCCCCGAAGAGAGAAATGGGCCCAGATAGCACCGCTGGTAGGAAAAAAGTGGCTGATTGACTGTCACATTCAAGGCCAAGGGGTTCAAGCTTTGTGGGACTCAGGGTCTCAAGTGACAATCATCGATGAGCTATGGAAAGAAGTGCACCTGCCACACACAAGGCTAAGAGACATTTCTGAAATATTGGACAGAGCAGGCCCGTTGGATATTGTGGCAGCGAACGGAGAGAACATGCCCTATGTTGGATGGGTGGAGATAACCGTTAGTTTAGCTTCAGGAACACCCACCACCTCAGTTACTGTTCCCACTCTTGTAATGAAAGGTAACAAGCTGGGCCGACCAATCATTGGGTCCAATGTCATTGAGCTAATTCTAAACAGTGAATTGAAAAAGTCCAATACTACTAACATGGAACTCCTGAGGCATACAGTGAGAACAGTATTCCCCACTCTTGAACCAGAGCAAGCCCAAGCCCTTGTACAGCTAGTGAGCGCTGGACAGGGAAGGGAATATACTGTGAAGACAACAAAGGAGCGGATCAATATACCTAAACACATGTCTGTCAAAGTGGAGTGTCATGTACAGATGCCTCCCCCACATGGAGATGCCCCACTGATATTTGAGCCCGATGCCAACCCCCACTGGGCAGAGGGACTTGAACTCTGTGACACCGTCGTCCAAGTGAGTAAAGATAACAGACCCTACATTACTGTAAGTGTGCAAAATCCAACAGCCCATGACATAGTGTTGGCAGGAAGAACTGTGATTGGAACGGTACAAAGTATTCAGACCCTGTACCCCCGCTTCCATCCTAGAGGGGTTTCGCCCTCCACCTCCAGTCAGTATGAGTCACATCAGGGTTGAAGAGAACAAAGCTACTGACCTATGGGACCCGCCTGTCAATCTGAGTCACCTGAGTGAAACAGAGAGAGAGATAGCTCACCAGATGCTGAGAGAGGAGTCTGCCTCATTTTCAAAAACAGATGATGACATTGGGTTCATTGAAAAACTACAACTCAGCATTTCCCTGAAAGACTGTGAACCTGTGGCAAAAACCTACATGGCTGTGCCCAAGCCCCTGTACAGGGAAATGAAAGATTACATACATGACCTCATCGCACAGGGCTGGGTCCAGAAGTCAAACTCACCATATGCATCACCAGTCGTCTGTGTTCGCAAGAAAGACGGGAGTCTACGACTATGTATTGACTTTCGTGAAGTCAACAGAAAAACTCTCCCTGACAGACAGCCTATTCCCAGAGTGCAGGACATCATGGATGGCCTAGGAGGAAACTCCTGGTTCTCACTTCTAGATCAAGGGAAAGCATATCATCAGGGCTTCATGGCCAGAGAGAGCAGACCTGTGACAGCCTTCGTTACCCCCTGGGGTCTCTATGAATGGATTAGAATTCCCTTTGGCCTGATGAACGCCCCCGCCGCCTTCCAGCGTTGCATGGAGGAATGTCTGGAAGGACTGAGAGATGAAATCTGCATCCCGTATTTAGATGACACCCTGGTATTTAGTAGATCATTTCAGAGTCACGTGGAAGATGTCAGAACAGTACTGCGGCGACTCCGGCAGCACGGCATTAAGCTGAAGCCCAGTAAATGTGAGATATTCAGGCGTGAGGTCCGCTACTTGGGGCGAATTGTGTCCGCTGATGGCAGTAAAATGGACCCTGCTGACACGCTAGCTGTGCGGGCATTAAAGGAGAAGAGACCAAGAACTGTGGGAGAGTGCAGGGCAGTAATGGGTCTCCTCAGTTATTACCGCCAGTACATCAGAGACTTCTCCCGTATTGCTGGACCCCTGTATGCCCTGCTTGAAGCGGAACCAGGAGCAGCGACACAGAAGAGCAGCAACACAAGGACGACGAGAGGAAAAGTGAAGAACAGAGGGGTACCTTCGAATAAGCCGATCACCTGGACTGATGTGCACCAACAGGTATTGGAGAGATTAATTGATTGTCTGGTTAACCCTCCCATCCTCGGGTTCCCTGACTTCAATAAGTCATTCATCTTGCATACAGATGCTTCAAACCAAGGTCTAGGGGCAGTGTTATATCAAGAACAAGAGCGAAAACTACGTGTCATAGCGTATGCATCAAGAACACTGACCAAGGCGGAAAAGAATTACCACCTCCACTCTGGGAAACTAGAGTTCCTAGCTTTGAAGTGGGCTGTGACCGAGCGCTTCAGAGATTACTTGATGACTTGTTCTTGCACTGTGTACACGGACAACAATCCACTTACCTATGTGTTGTCCACAGCCAAGCTGAACGCTACAGGGAGTAGGTGGGTTGCTGAACTAGCAGACTTTCATCTCATCATCAAGTATCGTCCAGGCAGAGAGAACGGTGATGCTGATGGGCTGTCCAGAATGCCCTGGGACATCGAAGAGTTGATGGGGAACTGTACAGAGGAAATGTCCTCCCACTCAGTACAAGCCACAGTGCAAGCTATAGAAACCAGAGACTCTCAAACAGCATGTTGTATGATGGCCCTAGGGTGTGTAGGGGCAGACGAGGAGCTACCCACACCCTTCTCAAGCGCAGAGATCTGTCAGGCACAGAGGGATGACCCGAACATTGGCCCCGTAATAGACTACAAACAGTCAGATCAAAGACCTGTGGGACAGCAATTAAAGTCATTCAGTGCACAGTGCAAGCGTCTAATCCGAGAGTGGGACAAACTCAAGTTGGATGAAGATGGCATACTACACCGAAAGACTGTCACAAGAACACAACTTGTCTTACCCGACAAGTATAAGACAACAGTCCTAAGACAACTTCATGATGGCATGGGACATCAGGGTGTGGACCGCACCACATCACTTGTGCGAGACCGTTTCTTCTGGCCACACATGCAGCGAGAGGTGGAGACCTACCTGTCTCGATGCTGTGCCTGCCTTAAACAGAAAAAGCCCTGTAGGGAAACAAGAGCCCCTCTCACCCCCATTGTCACAACACAGCCATTCGAATTAGTATCCATTGACTTTATGCATTTGGACAAATGTAAAGGTGGCTATGAATACATCCTGGTCATAGTTGACCATTACACCCGCTTTGCCCAGGCTTACGCCACAACAACTAAATCTGCTAAGTGTGTTGCTGACAAAATATTCAATGATTACGCCCTTAAGTGGGGTTTTCCCCAGCGAATCCACCATGACATGGGAGGTGAATGGGAAAACCAGTTGTTTTCACAGCTACAGAAGAGCAGTGGAATGATTGGCTCGAGAACAACACCGTATCATCCAGAAGGAAATGGCCAGGTTGAGAGGATGAATAGGACACTTCTACAAATGCTGAGAACGCTCACTGAGGGACAGAAATCTAATTGGAAGGAATCACTGAACAAACTAATGTTTGCATACAACAGCACACGAAGTGAAGTTACAGGCTTCTCCCCTTTCTATCTCTTATTTGGGAGATCCCCAAGATTGCCTGTGGATTTGCTGTTTGGCTTGACCTCTCCGGAGACAGGGACTGCTGACCACAAAGAATACATGAGGAAATGGAAAGCACAGATGCAAGAGGCATACGACATAACAACAGAGAATGCAAAGAAGAGTGGTGACAGGAACAAGCGGAACCATGACAACAACAAAGTGAGGAGTTCCGTGTTGCACGAGGGTGACAGAGTCCTCGTTAGGAATATGACACCCAGAGGAGGAACTGGGAAGCTGCGCAATCACTGGGAGGACAGTATCCATAAAGTCATCCGTCAAGTGGGAAAAGACATGCCGATATATGAGATCATACCCGAGCAAGGGAAAGGAAGAGGAAGTCGGATTCTGCACCGCAATCTTCTGTTGCCATGCGATAGTTTGCCCCTGGAGATTCAGTTACAACCGGCTAAACAGAAGAGGAAAGTCACAGCTCAGATCAGTAAAGACAAGGCAATACATCAGGAGGATGATGAGAGTGATGACGAAGATTATGGATATTACTACAGGCCCATAGGTGAGCCTCTGCCTGTGATGCAACCTGTGAGCACAGAAAGAGAGGATGTCAATGATGCTGAACGTCAGCAGAAAAATATACCCCAACAGCAAGATGCTCAGGACATAGGGGATATGCTGGTGGAAGAGGAGATATTGGATCAAGAGGAACTGCATGTTCAAGAGGAGCCTGTCGTGGAAGAAAGAATGTCAGCACCACCGTCACCTGTTCCAAGTGACAACAGCGAAGCAGCACAGCACTATCAGCGACCAGTGAGGGAGAGGCGACCTCCAAGAGTCTTCACATATGACCAGCTGGGCCACCCTGTATGCAACAGTGCAGGACCTCCAGGCAACATCATGTACTGGTACCCTCCAGTGTCCCTGCCGTTTGGAGCCATGCAACCGATGGGTGGCTGGATGACTACAGAGCAGCCCTTCGACTACCAGCCTGCTATCCCCGGGTACTGAATGAAGAGAACCTCCAAACTCCCCCTCTCCTCATATCCTTTGTCTAAATGTCCCACACACCCACATACATTACACATATACACTACACTCCTGGACTTGGTGATAAGTCGAGTGCTACACCACATACTCACACTCTTGGACTTTACGTCAAGCCGAGTGCAATACACAACATGCATAGATTCCTTTACATTCATTGGACTTTGAAATAAGCTGAATGCGTTCATACTCATACATTCCATACACTCGTGGACTGTGGTTGACACAAACGAGTGCCTTTTCATACGCTCTTGGACTTTTGAATAAGCTGTTGGCTTCTGAAGAAGGTTGAGTTATTTTGATATCTTGTTTACAGTTAAAAGACAAAAGCTTGTAAAAAAAAAAAAAATGGTGATGGTATTCATTCTCTGATATCGAGGACGACATCTATTTTGAAGGGGAGTGTGTAGTAGGCTAAATATATTTTGAGTTTATAATAATATTGATTGATGAAAAAAACGGTTTACAAGCCATTATTTTGAGTCAAAGGTATTGATTTAATGTGTTTATTTTGGTCATAAGCCATTCTTAGTATTTCCCTATTTTGTGTATCATTGTGACTTCGTTTTCTAACAGTTTACATGATTTTATGATCTAAAACAGTACATGATTGATCGATCATCCTGTGATCAGTGTGTTGTGGTGAGCCGGCGATTAGTTGCTCGGGTCTGCACCGGGCCTGTAGGGGGCGCCTTTAGTGTGTTTGCTCTTCAGAACAACTCATGTTACGAAGAGAGACACAGCGTCGTCTGATTGTTGATTCAATTAATAATCATTTCACCCCTTTTACAGGTAAATACTGATAATAGATGGCTCACTGTCGATGATATATGTGTTGGGTATAATGGGGAATGTATTTAAGTGCCTCAGCATGTTAGAATGGTTATGTTAGAGGGTTTATTCAGCTTAAAAGATGGTTGTGTAAGAACCACATGGTGGACGGCGCCATCTTAAAAAATACAGTGTGGTGCGTCGCGGCATGGCGTGTAGGCCGGGTTTACATGCATTTAATAAATGTTGGTTGTGTATAAGTACAATGTGAAGTTCATGAGTAGGCTACAAGCTAAATACATTTGTCACAAGTGGAAGCTAACAGCACTATTGCATTTAAAAGAGAAGGAGAAATTCTTTAAAGGTTTAAAAAAAAGATACAAACAGTTTGATGAGTAATGCATTTAAACAATACATGATGTTGACAGATGCCATTGCATTTAAGAACATTTCCTGCACTTAATTATTTTGTTCTGATATTGTAACACTTGCAGTGGTGAATCTATAGGATAAGTGCCTTTTTTAATGGGCTAGTGCCTTCATTAATGTTCATGAGTATGATGCCAGAGTTGTAGATGGTACTTTGTCAAGTTGATTTACTTGAGGCTACGGATATTTTCTGATGAATGTTATTTTGGAATAGTTTATGATGAAAATGGAAACCGGGTTATTACAGTAGTGTTGTTGACATGATGCGGCTAAATAATTGTGAATGTATACGGAAGAATGTGAAATTGATTATTGTGAATGTGTTATTGTCATGCTGAATTTGTTATATAAAGAGAACAACTCATGTTACGAAGAGAGACACAGCGTCGTCTGATTGTTGATTCAATTAATAATCATTTCACCCCTTTTACAGGGGTGCTACATACACAGTTCATTTCTTTTACACAGAGACGCAAACAGGTGTTTGGTGCTTTTATCTGAATTGCCCAACAATATCTATAGTCTGCTAGTAGTACTATAGTTGCTGGCAGAATAGACGTCAGTATAGCGTCCTGTTTCTTTTAGTCAATTCTTATTTTAGCCTAATATGTTGTAGAATACATTCAAATGTGATTGACAGATAGGCCTTCTTTTGTATTTACATGCTTTTGTTTAGATGTTAGTTTGAACTGGTGATGCCCACCAATATGTGAAATCAGTTTGCCATGTTCAGAATAGAGGTGCAAGCGGCACTCCAGTGTGCCACCCTGTATTGTGTGATGTGTTTGAGAGTTGAATTGTGCATAATACATTTGCTGCATGTAGGTGCCAATACAGTGATGCAATTGATTAATCTTTAAGTTATTGTGTTTTTTTTCATAAGATGGTGAACACACACACAAAATCAATTAGGTGGAAGCTGCCACTGTTGGCTAGTGCTTAAACACTGAATTTAACTACTGTGTCATTATGGCATAAATAGTCAAAAAGTAGCCAAAATCAGTAAAAGTATCGCAATGTATTTCTAATACAAGAACGGCAAATTGGCATGTCACCTTTTACACAAGAAAATGATTCAATAAATAAATATGCCGCGAGTTTAACCCCCCCAATGGCAGACCCAAAGTTACGCCCTTGTTCCCTTCACTTTATGATCAAGTGAGTCAGTGCTCAGTGACCTGGCCAAGTAATCGTGACTGTGCCTGCCTTAGGTTGTCCCGGGGTTTCTTACCCGTTTGGGATTTTACCCGTCATAGGCTAACCAGCCTTCAATACTGACCTGTTGCAGGATGCCGAGTATGGTGATAAGGGACTGTACGATATTTACCGGGGGGGGAGGGCCGGTCGTCAGGGGGGGAGGGCCTAGGAGAATTTTTTTAAGCCTTAGGGGAGGGCCCAGGAGAATATTTTTGGCCTGGGGGGAGGGCCGAGGAAAATTATTTTTTCCTGATGTATGATATCTTTTTTCCCTTATCAATGATCAGTTTCCGATATTTGAAAAGGTGTAGTGCAGCAGATTAATGGCACATTTCAAGAGAATCGTTCACTTTGGTATACAAGCATGAAATTTGGCACAGATACTCTCTAAGGGTCACTTTTTGGGAAAAGGGCGTTGGCCACCCAAAAATTCAACATGGCGGCCATTTTTTCAAGATGGCCGCTATTTCTGTCAAATGCTCATTATGTCAATTGTTCAAACAGTGATCCAAGCATAACATTTGATACAAATACTCTCTAAAGGACATGTTAATGGAAAAAGATGCTTGTCCCTCAAAAATTCAAGATGGCCGCCATTTTTAAAGATGGCCACCATTTCTCTTGAATCCTTCCATCAATTTTTCAAATGGTCAGCAAATTTGGTACAAATATTATTCAAGGAACATTCTCATGGACAAAGGTGTGTGCCACCCAGATGGCGACCATTTTAAAGATGGCCCCCATTTCTGTCAGCTCAATTTAATGTGTTAAGGAAGGTTTTGTTTAATAGAGTGAACGTCATTACACAACCAGGGCACACTGGTGACTTCACTGCTGTGGAACTCAGCATGGGGTTCAGTGTCAGCTGATCTAGTTTTACTTACACTGTAGTTCTTGACTAGTAGTAATAGTATAGCTAAGTTTAGTGTCCCAAATGCTGTCTAACAGCCCCTCATCAATTAGCTAGTAATAGATGTAGTTAGATAGCCGCACCTGAATTGACAGGTTGTGCCAGCGCGGGAGAGCCGAGCCAAGGGTAAGCGGGGCAATACATGACTTGTTCATGTATGCTTACCTGGAAGGTGTACAGATCACACGGGACTTAAATGGCACTGAATGAATGATCGGGCTAGGTGTAGGTGACCCGAACCTAGTTGTATCCCATACCTGAATGTGTACTACCGTATGTCTATGATTGAGGTGGTAAAAGGATAACCCCTCGGCCTTAATCAGACAACAAACCCCCAAAATGGCAAATGAAAATCTCATGTCAGCCAAGAGGCCAACTGATTGGATGAAATGTTGTATTTGTCAGACAGACACAAAGGAACCCCTCCAATCACCACCTACCCATCATGTTTCTCAACACAATGGCTATAAAATGATTGCCACCAACATTCCACTCTTTCACAAGATCAACAAAATGCCAATGACCCTGGATCTGGAACGACTGGATGAAGGTGGTGGTATAGAAGCTACTTTGAGAAGGAACCAAGCGAAGTATCACTACAATTGTCGACTTTGGTTCAACAACACAAAGTTACTTCGTGCCCAGAAGCAACAATCCGATGCTCAATGTAGTGAGACAGATGAAGGCCAAACAAAGCGTCGCAGAACATGATGCAGAAAAGTCTGGATGATCAGGTTTGCCTTCTTTGTGAGAACATATCTCCTGAATCTGACCTACGTCAGGTAATTGTGGTGTGTTCTTTGAGGAAGGAGGCTGCCGACACAGGATCGCTTTAACTCACTTTATTTGTTTAACTTTAGTTATATTATCTATCAAGCAAATGGAGAAGAATTGTAAAATTCACGCGCGTGGAGCTCCCCTTAGCTGGGTATCTGTCCAGATACGCTGCCTATAGGGTTTCTGCCCCCCCCCCCCCCCCCCCCCCCCCCCCCCCCGGATGTGTTGTTTGGTAGTATCTGGGCAGGCGTGGCCTCTATGACGCATAATGGCTAGTGTTGAGCACCCGCCCCCAGTGTATTATGTGTGCCGCCATCTAGTGATCAGGTGCGGTTAATACAACTTATATTTATGTTTATAGTCCTTAGTAGCTATGTGAGGATATTACAGTCTGTTGATACATATGTGCGGTTATCCATTCGTCACATAATGACAATGCACCTGAATGACAGACTACATGAATGTGCACAAACACTGAATGATGGTAAATTATTGGCTCAACTAAGTGGTGCTGATGCCATTGCACAGGAGCTGAAATACCATCATTTGTGTCTCATTCATCTTTACAACAGAGAGAAACTCCACCTCAGAAGGCTTGAGAAAGAGTCACAGAGTGAAACGGTTCAACCAGCCATCTTTCCTATGGCTCTTTCTGAACTGGTCACCTATATTGTTGAAACCAGTCTCAATTCTGATGGTCCTTCCGCCTTCCGTCTCGCAGATATGTGCAGCCTGTACCAGCAGCGTCTAGATCAACTGGGTGTACATTCCCCTACAGTTAACTCTACCAGACTAAAGGAAAAGCTGTTGGCTGAGATCCCTGAACTTACGGCTCACAAACAGGGCAGAGATGTGCTCCTGGCTTTCCAGAAAGATGTTGGCTTGGCTCTCTCTCAAGCGTCTGAAGACTCAGAGGCACTTATCATGGCCAAGGCTGCAAAAATCCTGAGAAGGCATATTCTGGATCATCAGTCCATATTTGATGGAACATTCCATGAGGGATGTATCAAAGAGGCCATCCCCCCATCTCTCCTACAATTTGTTGGTATGGTAGAACATGGAGCCGACATCAAATCGCAGCTGAGATTTGGCACTTCACAGACTGCCCAGGCTATTGCACAACTGTTGCAGTACAACTGCTTCTCCCGGTACAAAGAGGGAGCAGCTGCCCACAGACATTCCAAAGATAGAGAAACTCCATTCCCAGTATACATTGGTATGTCTGTGTTCGCCAAAACCAGGAAGAGAAGCCTGGTTGAAATGCTGCATGAACATGGTATGAGTATCTCATATGACCGGGTGCTGGAGATATCAGCTCAACTGGGAGATGCCACAGTAAGCAAGTATGTTGAGGGTGTGGTCTGTCCACCGGTGCTACGGAAAGGGCTGTTCACCACTGCTGTCATGGACAACATTGACCACAATCCTTCTGCAACAACTGCTACAACATCATTCCATGGCACCAGTGTCTCTGTACTTCAGCATCCGACAAAGGAAAGCAGTGGTGAGGAGCGTCAGCAGCTTAGGGTTGTTCCAGAAAGAGTCAAGTCTGTTCCAGAACTTCCTGACTTTTTCACCGACATCCACCCTGCTTTTTTCAAGAAAAAGAATCCTTTACCACCAAATACCCCAATGCCAAACCCCGACACCAATGTTTTCAGGCCACAACTTGCCCTTGAGTATGAGTGGCTAGAGAAAGTAACAGTTGTGGAAGAAATCGATGATGCAGTGAACCTTACCTTAATCTTGAATTTTTGCGATTGCCTTTTTCTAAAAGTGTGGCCGTTATTGTATTTTTGCTAACATGCATGTGTGCATCAGTGTACAAATGACATCCATCTTGGAAAAGGTCTCCATTTTCTGTATCACTATTTGGAAACAGTGGCAATGAACATAGGACAGGAATGGCAGCCATCTTGAAAAATGGTTTCCATCCTGAATTTGTATTGGCCACTAACAGTGGCCCTTCCTCTCTGTGGACTGCACCTTGCCATGGTGGAGAGGCTTGTGTACTCCAATGAACCTGAGAGCTATGCCGGCAGGGATTTTATATCCCTCGCAAGTTTAACAAAGCTGGACAGGTCAAAGGAGAGGAGGCAGACAACGCAGACATTATGACTATTTGACAGAAATGGTGGCCATCTTGAAAATGGTTGCCATCCTGAATTTTTGAGTGGCACATACCTTTTTCCAAAACAGTGTTCCTTGAAGAGTATTTCTGCCTAATTTTATGCTTACATCACCATTTGAACAATTGAAATAATTAATATTCGACAGGAACGGCGGCCATCTTTAAAAATGGCGGCCATCTTGAACTTTTGAGGGACAAGCATCTTTTTCCATTAACATGTCCTTTAGAGAGTATTTGTATCAAATGTTATGCTTGGATCACTGTTTGAATAATTGATATAATAAGCATTGAATAGCAATGGCGGCCATCTTGAAAAATGGCCGCCATATTGAATTTTTGAGTGGCCAACGCCCTTTTCCACAATAGTGGCCCTTAGACAGTATCTGTGCCAAATTTCATGCTTGTATACCAAAGTGAACGATGTTTTTACTAATCTGCTGGACTAGTAGGCCAAAACATGATTCACGTCTCCTTGACAGAGTGGGCGAGTCCAAAATGTCGCAAGAAACAAAGCATCACGGGGCGGCGGAAACTTGTGGATACCTGAATCTCTCACAACCCCCCTCGTGAGCTTGCAGGTTTTTAAACATGGCGTCAAGTCAAACAACGAGCAGCAAACGTGGTGACTTTCTGCAAAGAAGAAGCAATGTCCGGGCAGCTTCTGTGGTTCACCCGAGATTAAGAGTATCGTTGCAGTCCAAATTGAACTGCTTATGGGTAGGCTAACTATTGCACTGTAGCTACACAGCGTGGTATTATGGCAATGTGGATGTAATAGTTTTGTCTGGTTGAGACATATGTAATATTAGACTAGTTTGGTATCCTAAAATAAATACTTTCTTGAATGACCTGTGGGATTCTACTAAACTGGGATTGGATTTGCGGTCCAGTCTAAAGTCAATATAGTTTAAATAGGCTATGATGGTGTTGTTGGTTGTAACGAATGAATTTCTCTGTCGATAGTGTTGGTTGACATTAGGCAGATGCAATTCCGGGTGATTTTATGGGGGGGGCAATCGTCATGACTCATGCCGAGTTCGATGTTTAAATGAAAGATAGGATAGCCTGTAAGGAAGTGAACGTCTCCTTTGCCAAAGTACTGCACCACATAGACCAAGAATCGCAGGGTGATCATTAGTCGCTCTTAGTCACGGTAGTTTGTGTTTTGTCTTATAATAGCCTATAAGGTACAATGTCATCAGCCAAGTTGTGAAATTATTGGGGGGTGAGTCTCATAACATTGATAAAAGCTTGTCCCCATTCTCAAGTTCAAGGCACAGCGTGGCATAAACCCCTGCTCTTGCTGCGTGTGTACCCGTGTGTGTGTATGTGTGCTTATGTGGCCGTTTTAACCTTGTAAACGTCATTTTCCGACCAATTTTATTTGATTCACGTAGCGGGGAGGGCCTAGGAGATTTTTTTTGAGCCGGGGGGAGGGCCCCGGAAAAAAAAAAATTACCAGGGGGGAGGGCCAGGCAGAACATTTTTAACCCGATCGTCTGGCGACCGGCCCTCCCCCCCCGCTAAATATCGTACAGTCCCTAAATCCTGTCTGATTCTTATGTTCAGCCCATAGGATAGGTAGCTGTGGAGGAATAGAGACAGGTATATGTGACAGCTACCCATGCAGTCATGTGTGGGCATAATGGAGACCACCACACGGCGTTGCCTCTGTAGATATGGCGCGGTGGTGGACGAAGCTAACAAATAGAGGTGTTCAGCACAGCAAAACAGCATGAGGGGTTGGTGTTTGCAAGGTAAACCCATTACTTCCTGATGTCCATGAACAATCTAGCTTGTACATTAGATCCCTTCTCAGATTGCTGAATTACTTTTCAATGATAACCAGGTTATTCCTCAAAAGGATGTTAACAACAAACAATGTTACCTACATTGTTACTGAAGTTTACCTTGTAACTTTCATTCAGAGATAGCACTTGGGTTTATACTTCATGATGATACGATGAATGAATATGAATCAGTATTGTTCTAAAATGTATTGATAATGACATAGACATGGACATTCAAATGTCTATACTGGTTGTTAAAGTGTTATGGTACTGTGAAATAATTAGGAAATTGAAAAGTTGAATAAAATAATTAAGGTAAATGTCTTTTGTTAGACTTCATGCAGTCACAGCACTGAAATAACATGCACTGTGTTAGCATTAGCTCATTAGCACAAGCTGTAAATGTATTTGTGAGTTGGCCACTAGGAGTACACTATTCCTTTCTTTTCAACAACCAAACCCACACACACGGAAGCACGTGTGCAGAAAACTTCCTGGATTACAACATGCAGTGCAGGTTTCTAGTAATAGGGGAGCTGTTGTTTCCACCTGCTTGAACTCCATTCACATCACAGACACTTTTGTTGGCAGTTTGTCTGACCAAAGCAATTTAACAATTAAGCAAAAATTAAATAGCTATCTAGCTATCTATTTTAACAAAACACATGAATATATTAAAAAGAACACGAGACATGGCGTCATCTGGCCATGACAACAGGGGCAGGGCTGATACCACTGTAGTGTGTTCTTTGAGGAAGAAGGCCGCCGACACAGGATCGCTTTTAACTCACTTTAGGTATATTATCTATGAAGCAAAAGGAGAGGTATGTAAATTCACGTGTGGAGCTACCCTTAGCTGGGTATCTGTCCAGATACGCTGCCTGGGGGTTTCTGCCTTCCCCCGGATGTGTGGTTTGGTAGTACCTGGGCAGGCGTGGCCTCTATGACGCATAATATGCTCTGATTGGCTAGTGTTTAGCGCCCGCCCCCAGTGTATTATGTGTGCCGCCATCTGGTGGCCAGGTGCGGTTAATACAACGTATATATTTATTTATATTCCCTAGTGGCTATGTGTAGATATTACAGCCTGCTGATACATATGTGCGGTTATACATTCGTCACACCACGTAGTCCACCCCCCCCCCCCTCCCCCCCATGGGGACACGCCCACCGATAGACCTGGGCCGACCCAGGGAAAAACTCCACCCATTTCTTTTAGCAAGCCATTTAACTGTTTCAACACAACACAATGGAGGTATAACCTGGCGACTCTGCCCTCATCATAAACACAGAGGATGTGGTGAGAGCCCTCAAGAAGACTAAATTGAACACAGCACCTGGGCCAGACAACATCTGTGGCTGTACCCTGAGGCACTGTGCTGAGCAGCTAGGGGGCGTCTTCCAGCTCCTGTTCCAGAGCTCCATGGCACAGTCCCCCAGCTTTGGAAAACCTCCAGTTAAGGTCCTGAATGACCTCAGGCCTGTGGCTCTCACCTCTCTTGTGATGCAGGCTATGGAGAAGGTATTTAAAAACCACATCACCAAGGCAACATTCTCACAGATGGACTCACTCCAGTTTGCATACCGCGCAAGCAGAGGGGTTGATGACGCAAAAGCATTCATCATAGACATCATCCATAAGCATCCGGAATCCCCCAACACTACAGCCAGACTTCTGTTTGCAGACTTCTCATTTAACACTCTGCAGCCACACATTCTTGCTGAGAAACTCACCACCCGCTTTCACCTAGATGAACGACTAATCCTGTGACTTTCTCACCAACAGGTCACAGAGGTGAACAACACTTTCTCCGACATCCTACACACTTCAACTAGTTCCCCGCAGGGCTGTGTCTTCTCACCCCTGCTCTTCATCCTCTACACTGATGACTGCAGGTCCACCCAGCCAAACTGGCACATGGTCAAGTTCGCTGACGACACAGTCCTCCTATCTCTGCTTTCAGGCCCCTCACAGCACCACAGCTCAGCTCTTTATGAGTTTGTGGAGTTGTGTATCAACTCCTGCCTGGGAACAAGACCAAGGAGATGGTGGTGACCTTCTCCAACAAGCAGAGGGATCTGGCTGCTGCAGTCATCACCACTATCCACAGGAATCCCGTGTAGAGATTGTTGAGGAGTACAAGTACCTGGGCACAATCTTCGATAACCTGTTGAAATTTGCCTCCAACACAGAGGAGATCCTCGGGAAATGCTAGCAGCAGCAGTATATTCTGAGGAAGCTAAACTCCTTTGGGGTCAGCAAGGACATCCTCACAACTACTCCTTCATTGAGAGTGACATGACATTCTTCATCACCTGCTGGTTCCACTACATCAGCCTTCAGAACAAAAACCCGCCTGCAGAGCACAGTCAAAGTCTGCTCCAAAATTATTGAACTCCCTGTCAGGTGCCCTTTCTACCTTATGTGAACAGCAAATGCTAAGGTCAGCTAGCAGGATCTTACAGGGCCCCTCACACGTCCTGTTCCCTGTGTTTGAGTGGCTCCCCTCAGGACTCCAACTTCGCTGCCCAGGCAGCAGGACACAGAGGAGAAAGGCGACCTTTGTCCCCAAGGCTGTCCAGCTCCTCAACTCCCAACCATCTTTGACCTGCTGCTCACCTAGCTAACCCCCCCCCCCAATCACTCATAGTTCATGCATCGAACCACCTCTCCCTCTCCCCCCCCTCACACACACAGAGACTTGCACATGACTTCGGCCCTGGACTGCTACCTCATCCATCCGCTTCATACACCCATCAATATGTATACTGTTTATACTGCACTTTACTATTATTGCACTATTATTAGTATCATATATTTTTTAAATGTTATATTAGTATAATAATGTATTAGTATTATATTAGTATGATAATTTTTAAATGTTTAAAATGTTTAATTGTTTTCCTGTATTGTGTCACTTGTTTATTGTATCATTACTCTATGTACCTCTGCAATTGCCCCTCAGGGACAAATAAAGTATATAACTACTGCACTTCCGCAGGGTCCTTTAGGGCGGGTTCCACTTCCTCAGTTTGGTGAGGGGGGAATTTCCCTGAACTCTTGAAAAGAGTCCCCAGCGCTGGTTGACCCCTGGACTTCTGAAAACCCGAATTCTGAGTGATAAAACTAACCGAAATCTGACATCCTCAGTCTTACTTAGTCCATTTTTTGATTTTTTACAATCGTTTACAAATGATAGACTACAAAGTGCAGAGCTATGAGATCCTCAGTCTGATTTAGGCCCACCCATTTCTCGATATTACTATCGGTGCGCAAATGATAGACTACAGAGTGCTGAGCTCCGTGGTCACGGGAACCTATCAGCAACTTCAACAGTAATGTTGAACATCCCTATCCCAACATACTCCGATTGAACATTGTTCGTTCAGAATTATGATTACTGTGTTCCTCACACCACAAGACCCCAGACATCTGGTTTAAAGGTCTCATTCCGCGAGAAACAGTTTAATACTTGTTTTTGTTGAAATACTATAGGTCTCACCGAGTTGCATGTGCGTGCTGCGCGTGAAAACGTTCTTCTACCCCCATTGCCTGTATTTGGCAATGAAAGAACAGAGAAAAAAACACTGAGAAAAATCAGCGGATGAGAAAAGCCCCACGGATTGACGTCAGTCCGTGAATTAGTATTCATGGCCTCGCCTCCGCTACCGCCCACCGAAAGTCAGGAAGTAGCAGGACTGTGCAACAGCACAGTCGCGATTCTCGACTCGTCTCGCACTAGTTGAATATGGAGCGGAAAAATCCTCACTGCGCACTGGAGGTAGCGTCAGAGTGCTGTTAGCCAACCAGAGGCGAGTTCATTAGCATGTCATGCATATTCATGATGAGAGGCGAAATCGTGTCGTTCGCCCCCCCCACCTCCCCCACCAAACTAAAACAGCATGAAACAGGCGCGGCAGAGCATTTTTTTAACCAAAACCGGTACTGAGGGTATTTATTAACACTAGAGACCACCGCAAAATTAATGAAAAAACGATGAGATGAGACCTTTAAGCCTATTTACAACAGTTACATCAACGCCTAATTTCGGAATACTGGAGCAAAGCAGTCAGTTCCTCTGAAGTAGAGGGAATAATGACTTACCTCAGTCCGGTATCCCATTTCTGACACCAATTGTTGTGTTCTTTTTCTCTGTTATCTATTGGGATGGAGTCATCTAACTTTTTTCGAACCTGGAAGCTTATGGACGTCCGAGAAATCAAAGTGAGCCGACACAGTGGTTACTGTTTGAAATCACAATGCTTCTGCTTTATTCAGGTCGTTGAGATATAGATATAGATATCCAGAATCAACAACAAGTAAGTAGCGTATGTGGCAGCCCTGTCCAGAATCACGTGCTCAGCACCCCCCCAGAAAACAATACAGGGATTCAATTCCTCTGCACGTGACAGGCACAGCATATACATCTAGTGTACAGCATATACACCTAGTGCACAGCATATACATCTAGTGTACAGCATATACACCTAGTGTACAGCATATACACCTACGAGTGTTGTAGTCTGCCGTTAAATGCCAGAGGAACACGGAAGATGACAACTGCAGCTGCAGCGACTCGTCGAAAAAAAAAATAGTAAGAGCTGTGTATGGAAGTACTTTGCGTTTGAGGCGGATGATCAGGGATAAGTAATAGATTCGCAAAAACCAAAACGCAAACGGTGCCATTGAGCTTTTCAAACAAAAGTCGGAAACACCAACTTAGCGAAGCACCTCAAAGACAGACATCCAGATGTATTCAAAGAATTCAAGGTGATTGAGTTTCACGTCATGTTAATGTTACATTAACAACGTATCCAAAGTGTTATCTTGATTATCCTTATCCTGAAATACATGTTACCATTATTTTTGTTTGAGACAACCGGCATTGCTGTGTAGCCAACTATGTTGCAAGCGACATCTACAATGGCTAAATGCTAAACAAAAGGATACTAGGCTACTGTCCTTACCGTTCACTCTGTGTCAATCTGTCATCAAAATGTAACGTAATGTTGTGCCATCATAGAAAGTTGATTGTTTGTAATTAAGCACAGTATTGTTTGTTTTAAATACTTGAAGGCTATATGCCACTGTTCTTTTTTGTAATGTTAATTGTTGTTTCTTTATTTTTATTTACTTGAAGGCTACATGCCATTGTTGTTTTTTGTAATGTTAATAGTGGTTTATTGTTATTTATAACTTTAAAGCTACATGACACGGTTGTATTTTGTAATGTTCAAATGTTTTTAATAAAGGAGTGTACGTTGAAGTACATGGGATTTATTGTTTTATTTTTACCGTGGTATCGAATTGAGTATCGAGAATCGTGGAATTTTACTGGTATTGGTACCGACTACTAAATGTCTAGCATCGTGACATCCCTACAATTGATACTTTTAAAGCGCTACACCCGATAATGTATGTAAATCCTAGATGGAAACAAACATGGCCACCGACTCCGATTTATCCCGCCCTATAGCAGGCCTAAGTCCCTCCCTTTCTGGTGGTTTCACATAAAACTATACTTTATACTATACTTTACTGTTTTACTACAAACTGCGCCTTTCTTGACTTCCAAAATTATCTTTTTAAATTGACAATTCCAACAGGATAAAAACATTATTTGTTGACTTGTTGACTATAGTAGGCCTACATGTCTCTTGCAATGGCAAGAGACAAATCATTTTTTGATCCCATTTAAAATTGTGCCATGAATTACACGTTGGTCAATTTGGAAGATCATTTTGCAAGTCAAGAAAGTCGCAGTTTGTCATAAAACTGTTGAAGTGTCAGACTGTGAAAATACATAAAAAGACTACACACCCAAAAGTGACATAACGTTTTTAAGTTACAGGTTAGAACCATTTCATATGGAGTAAAATGGAACTATTTCCTGAGATAAGCATCTCAATGGCTAGAGTAGATGGGGCTAGTACCAGATGGGGCTAGGAAGACATAACATCACATTACAATATGGTCAAAATGTACACCACGTCCTGCTACACGGTCCAACACCCCCATCTAGTGGCCGATTGTCGCCACTAATCATCATTCCCCCAACACACCTGTATGTAATCGGCAATCACCATGCCCTATTTAAGCCGGGGATCTCCAACCAGCCGATGCCAGTTCGTGCTTTGGTTTACCCAACCTCGTTCCAGTGATCCGATTACCCGTCTGTTGCTGGACCCTGCCTGCCTGCCTGCCTGCCTGACTATCCGCCTGTTGCTGGACCCTGTTGCCGAACCCTGCCTGCCTGACTACCCGCCTGTTGCTGAACCCTGTTGCCGAACCCTGCCAGACTACCCGCCTGTTGCCGACCCTGCCAGACTACCCGCCTGTTGCCGACCCATCCCCTGCCGGACTACCCGCCTGTTGCCGACCCATCCCCTGCCGGACTACCCGCCTGTTGCCGACCCATCGCCTGCCGGACTACCCGCCTGTTGCCGACCCATCGCCTGCCGGACTACCCGCCTGTTGCCGACCCATCGCCTGCCGGACTACCCGCCTGTTGCCGACCCATCGCCTGCCGGACTACCCGCCTGTTGCCGACCCATCGCCTGCCGGACTACACGCCTGTTGCCGACCCATCGCCTGCCGGACTACCCGCCTGTTGCCGACCCATCGCCTGCCGGACTACCCGCCTGTTGCCGACTCATCGCCTGCCTGACTACCCGCCTGTTGCCGATCCATCGCCTGCCTGACTACCCGCCTGTTGCCGAAACCCCGCCTGCCCGATTACCGCCGGCCTAGCCTGACCGTTTGCCATTGCCTTTTATTTAATAAATTCCCTGTCTTTCATCCCGTCTCCGCCTCCCTGTGTTCAGCGTTTGGGTCCACTCGTCCCGTTTCTTAACACAAACGAAGTGGAAGCATTTAATGAACCCATTTAACTTCAGTGTGACCATATTATAGATTACGTGTGGTCGATTTGTGTTAGTACATTTAAGTAGCTATACAGACAGAATGCGGTGACTCCGCTGCTGCAGCCGGTTCCGATTCACAATGAAGGACACCCTTAATTCTGACGTTGGAGGAATATAACAACCACATAGCGACGTTTGTTCATATGAAAGCATTTTTAGGACAGTCATCAAATGAAAATGCAATGTTGAAAATAAAATACAATAGCACTAATGCTTTTTAAGAAGCTATAAATGCAATCATCCAATTTGCCAAATGCCACCGCAATAAAGTGGACAATATTCAAATGCAAATTAATAGTCAAAAATGTAAATGCAGTAGCACAAATGCTTTTTATTTTTCATAATATTAACGGCATTATTTGACTCATAAATAAAAGGAAAATACAATCAATTTTCAAAACATGCCCACTTTAAAGTGGACAACATTCAAATGCAAATGAGTGGGCGGGACAAAGTCCACCCATTGAATAACAGGCTGAACATGAAAATCAGTATCACTCTTCACATTACATCCTCATCACTTGTGGATCTGTACGTTGTAACTTAGCAAGCGTCGTACTAACTTGTGTGTACTAGCAGTCGTAGTAGTACTAATAATACTAATACAAATAATAATAGAATAATATATTTATTTATAGAGCACGTGTCAAGCGATCTGGCGCAGGGGGATTGGGTGGACTACATGACGCAGGAGGGACAGCAGGAGGGAGCACTAGTGTAACCTGCTGCTGCTGTTGCTCTTCTAAGCCAGTGTTTCCCAAAGCCTGGGTCGGGACCCACAGGTGGGTCGCACAGGATTTTAATTGGGTCGCCAAATACCTCTGCAAAATCTTAAGATTATTTTCATCTGCAGTACATACTTTGTCCACATGGGGGTGTTGCCGTTTCTACCCATTGGCATTAAGCTGCTGCTGCCCTCTCACGTTCAGCCTAAATCTCGCGGGCTCACATCCATACCAAACGTATTTCAAAAATTGTCGAGTCAATAAAAATAAATGAGCCTGTTTTTGATATTAAATGTGCTCGGATAATTATTATATGATGAATCTAATATAAAAGGTTGCTATAGAATAAATTATGGTTGTTGTACTAATGATATGAAAAAAAGGAGAGCCTGTTAAACTAAATGCATTTGTTTGATGTAATTTATAAAGTTATATTTGAAATGTGTAGGCCAATATTGGTTTACTCATTAAAAGATGAGCCTGTTAACTCACTTAAATGCATTAATCAATAATAAGTGCAAAACATGAAGTTATTAAAGAAATGTCTCTTTGAAATGTGTGGTTCATCCATTCAATAGGTCTATAATACAATATTCCTAGCATAAAGTGATGGGGAAATGGCAGTGATAAGGTTCAGGAACGTACATTTATGTGCAATTATGCTCTTCTCGCGATGCCATAACGTGAATTGGGTCGCGGTGGTTTGTCATTTTCAAAAAGTGGGTCCCCAGAAGAAAAGTTTGGGAAACACTGTTCTAAGCCATCAGCTGTCTCAGCAGCTGCGCAATGGATTTTGCCATTGTCTTCCTATGCGGATATGATGCTGTGTTCTGCTTCTTCCCGTGTATCTCCGGGGATCATTTGCACCAACAGAGACGTGCACCTTTTATCCAATGGTGGACTTTGTCCCACCCACTCATTTGCATTGAATATTGCTGAAAAAAATAAATGTCCTCTTTGTTTTTTATGATTCAGCTTAAAATGGATTCTTAGCATTTACACACAAAAGGTCAAAACAACTACAGGTAACTAGTTTAAAGCTCTTGTCTTTGTCACGACCAAACTATGGACCTGAACCCAAATGCACAACTCCACAGACCAAAGTATCAAAATAAAGGTTTAGTAAACAAAACAAAATAAAAATCACTCTTGCGAGGCTAGGCTATGAAAAAAGGAAGCAAACAGAAAATCACTCTTGAACAAAGTATCAAAACAACAAGACCTGTCAATGGACAAAGCGCTGGTTCTCTGACATAAGACAAGACGAACTGGCACAGGACGAAGGGAGACACAGACTATATATACACACAAGGTAAGGACACAGGTGGAAACAATCAGGGCGGAGACAGGTAATTCTAAAGGCGGGGAAACAGACAAAGGGGGAAAGTAAAACTAAAAACACAGATAGGAAGTGGAACCAAAATAAAACAGGAAATCACAAGACAACATAGACACGAGACAACACTGAATAAATTAACGTGACACTTTTCTTGGACATGACAGTACACCCCCTCTAGGGATGGCTCCTGACGGACCAGGAACCTGAGGATGACGATCATGGAAGTCTCTAATGAGGGCTGGGTCCATAATAAAACTTGAGCGTACCCACGAGCATTCTTCTGGGTCATAGACCTCCCAGTCCACCAGATACTGGCGTCCTCTTCCCCGGCTACGAACTGCTAAGAGTCTCTTAACTGAGAAGGCCGGACCACCGTCAACCATTCGGGGGGTGGAGGGGGTGCGGCTGCGGGAACCATGGGACTCTCCTTAACAGGTTTGAGCTTGCCAACGTGAAAAGTAGGATGCACCCTCAGGGACCTGGGAAGGCGCAGATGGACAGAGACAGAATTAACCACTTTGGACACTGGAAATGGACCCACAAACCTGGGAGCCAAATTCCGGGAGATGACATGGAGTGGCAAGTCTCGTGTAGAGAGCCAGACTTTCTGGCCCGGCTGATATGCAGGAGCTGGTCGGCGTCTCCGATCTGCAGCCTTCTTCATGCGATCCGCACTACGCAGGAGGGCCCTCCGAGCAGCTGCCCAGATGCGGTGGCAACGCCGGACCATGGCATGGGCAGACGGAACAGTGACCTCTTTCTCTGTCTCCGAGAACAAGGGAGGTTGGTAGCCAAAGACACACTGACACACTGAAAGTCAGGTGCTTGCTCCAGGACAATGGGTTCTGGGATACCAGGCACTGGAGACAAGTCTAGTTCCTGGTTGAGCCGCTCTGTTTGTCCGTTGGACTCAGGGTGGTATCCGGACGTGAGGCTGACGGTGGCACCGATCAAACTGCAGAATTCCTTCCAGAACTGCGAGATGAATTGGGGCCCCCGGTCTGACACAATGTCTTTAGGAAAACCATGGATACGAAACACATTATTCAACATGATTTCTGCCATCTCTTTGGCAGACGGCAGTTTAGGCAAGGCAATAAAATGAGTCATCTTAGAGAATCTGTCCACCACTGTTAGAACAGTGGTGTTACCTTGGGTTAGGGTCAAAACGGTTAAAAAACAGAGTCCATCTGGCTTGGCAGGAGTTCAAATGCTTGGCCTTGCGAATATACTTAAGGTTTTTATGATCTGTCCAGACCACAAATGGAAGTTGAGCCCCCTCTAACCAATGTCTCCACTCTTCCAATGCCATCTTAATGGCAAGTAGCTCACGATTACCGACATCATAGTTTTGTTCTGCTGGTGAAAGCTTCCTGGACAGGAAGGCACAAGGATGCAGCTTGTGATCCTTGGCAGAGCGCTGCAAGAGAACAGCCCCTACTCCTTCGTTGGAGGCATCCACCTCCACCACAAACTGCCGACTGGGGTCAGGAACCATGAGAATGGGAGCAGTGGTGAACATCTCCTTGAGTCGGGTGAAGGCCTCCTTGGCTTGAGGAGACCACAGGAACGGAGCCTGAGGAGAGGTGAGAGCATGGAGAGGAGAAGCTATTGCGCTGAAGTTTCTGATAAACCGCCTGTGGAAGTTAGCAAAGCCCAGAAACTGCTGGACCTTCTTGCGGTTATCAGGTGTAGGCCACTGAGCCACAGCGCTAACTTTAGCCGGGTCCATTTGTATCTGCCCAGGGGCTATGATGAAGCCCAGGAATGACACAGAGTCGGCATGAAATTCACTTTTTTCTGCTTTCACATAAAGCTGTTCTCCAGCAGGCACTGGAGAACCTGGCGGACATGACCAAGAATCTTGATCTGGGGAGAAGATCAGGATATCATCCAAATTAGGGCTGTGCGATATATCGATATATCTCCGAAATAGATTTGTGAGATATATAAAATTAGTATATCGTATGTATCGAGTATTTTATTGTCGTACGTTTATTTCAAGCGGCAGCCGAGATTTGCCCTGGTTTCGTGTTTAAAACATTCTCCGGTAGCTTTCTCCCTCTCCCTCACGCAGTACCGTGAGTGACTGAGGGGTTAAAAAAAAAAAAAACACTTGCGTGACACGTCACACACTCACCAATCAATCCCGCACGACATGTAGTTCCGAAAGGGAAGGAAAAACACCGGCGTAGACAGTGCGACCCACGCGAACCACGAGTTAAAGATGGAAGAACAGCTTGTTCCTAAAAGAACTAATAAAGGATCCGTGATATGGAGGTTCTTCGGATATCGGGAGGAGGACGTGGAGCAAGTTAAACCGATTTGCAAAGTGTGCAAAAAAACAGTGCTTACGAAAGTTAGCAGCACCACAAATATGTTCCATCACCTAAAAACCAACCCGGTACAGTACGAAGAGTCTGTTACATTAAGAACATCATGTACACCTGCAAAAACCCCTCCACCAGCAGCCCGTCAAATGACCTTAGCGGCATCGTTTTCAAAAACCACTCCGTATGAGAAAACATCTCAGAGATGGAGCGACATTACGGATGCCATTACCAATTTCATAGCTCAAGATATGATGCCAATAAATACTGTGGAGAAACCAGGCTTCCGAAAATTGATAAAAACTCTTGACCCCAAATACGAGATGCCTGGTCGGAGGCACTTCTCAGAGAAGGCAATACCCGAATTATACACCTCAGAGAGGCAAAAGTTGGCCCGTCGGCTGCAAGATGTGACTTATTTTTCTTCTACTACGGACCTTTGGTCCAGTAGGACGATGGAGCCGTATCTCAGCTTTACCGTCCATTTTATTGACAACAACTGGGAGTTAAACAATGCGTGCCTACAGACGAGCTTTTTCCCGAAGGACCATACAGCAGAGCTCCTTGCAGAGGGCCTGCACGAAGTCCTGAAGGCATGGGACTTGCCCGTCAATCATCAAGTCTGCCTCACCACGGACAATGGCGCAAACATTGTCAAAGCTGCCAGGTTGAACGGCTGGGTGCGGCTGCAGTGCTTTGGCCATCGGCTGCATCTGGCAATCGGTGAGATTATATGAAACTTTAACAATGTATATTAGCCTGATAGTCTAATGTTAAGCTTACAATTCCTAAATAAATGAATAAATAAATAAATTCATTGTGCACACAGTACTGGTTCACCCAATACGCACACTACGCATGTTGCGTAGGGCCCCGCAAACTAATAGAGGCCCCGTGAAAAAAAAAAAAAAAAAAAAGATCGCATCGCACCCATCCAACCCCCCACCCCGTCAACCATCCCCTTAGCCGAATTTTGCCTAGGGCCCCATGGAGGTCTGAACCGGCTCTGTGCACACATTGTATCAAAATGAGTTTATAATATCTTAGTTTAATTTATTGCAATGGCCTACATATAGGCCTAAATAAATTGCTGCCTAAATTCGTTATTTGTGTAAATTAGATTATTTAGCCTTAATATTTATAAGCCTATAATGAATGTGTATTATGTTTTCATTCCTCAGAGAAAAGCATGAAAGATGCCCGTATTGACCGTGCTGTGGGGGTCTGCAAGAAAGTGGTGAGCAGCTTTTCTTTCAGTTGGAAGAAAAGGAGAGAAATGGCTGCTGTACAGAGAACACTAAACCTGCCTCCACATCAACTAATAAGTGAGTCTCCTACACGATGGGGATCCCGTCAACATATGATTGAGAGAATACTGGAGCAGGAGCAAGCCATCGCACAGGTTCTGGCTGCGAACAAGAGCTCTCGGCATCTTGTTCCAACATGGCAAGACGTGGACGTTCTTGAATCCGTAAACAAAGCTCTGAAACCCCTTGTAGAGTTTACAGATGCTCTATCTGGGGAGGGTTATGTCACTGTGTCATTTGTTAAGCCTGTGCTTGTTGCGGATAAATAATAAGCATATGTATCAGCAGCTCAAAAGAGTAGTAATAAATATACAAGTTGTAGTAACTGCACCTCAACACATGATGGCGGCAAACAATATACTGGGGGCGGCGCTTAACGCTAGCCATTGTGCGTCATGGAGGCCACGCCTCCTGCCCAGTGACTACCGGTGGAAGTCGCCGGCTCAAGTCAGAACACCCCAGGCAGCGCATAGGAAGGAAGCAAAGCGACTGAGGATGCAACGCTTGGGGTTCTCCACGCGGCGTGATATACATATAATACTTCTCCTTCTGGTTCATAGTTAAATAACTTAAACCTAAACAAATAAAGTGAGTTATAAGCGTTCCTGTTGTCGGCAGCCTTCTTCCCCGGGACACAAACCCCACATGCTTCATCTTTTTCACTCCAACATCTTGGCAGTTCAGGAAGGGGATACTGACCTTACCAAGTCAATCAGGGCCACTATCATGGACTATCTAAAGGAGAAGTTTGATGATGTGGCCACCAATGATCTTCTGGACATGGCTGGCCTACTGGACCCCAGATTTAAAACAGCCTACATCGATGAGGACCGTGTGGAGGTCATTAAGTCCCGTGCTATAGTCTGTCACAGGTGGTCAGCCAGATGACCCGTCAGTAGCAGAGCCACATGCATCAACAGAGCCCCCGAAAAAGAAGACCCTAGGGAGCTTCTTTAAAAAGGCACGAGCACCCTCCACTACAACCTCAGGCTCAAGCAAGGAGCAGCTGACAACAGAGTTGTCTACTTACTTGCAGACTGTTGATGCGGACAGTGAATCAGATCCATTGCTATGGTGGAAGGAGCATGAACAAATGTTCCCAAATTTAAGACATCTAGCAAAGAAGTACCTGTGTGTGCAGGCAACCAGTTCTCCATCCGAAAGAGTATTTAGTACAAGTGGGAATGTAGTCACTTGTCACAGAGCATCTCTGAAACCAGAAGCCGTAGATAGGCTTGTGTTCTTAGCACAAAACCTAAAAAAATGAGCATTGTTGTCTCTCTCTCTCTCTCTCTCTCTCTCTCTCTCTCTCTCTCTCTCTCTCACACACACACACACAAGGTTAAATGAGTTGGTTAAACTTGAGTTTGCACTTTAAAAAATGAGCATTGTTGTAGCCCATCTCTCTCTCTCTCTCTCTCTCTCTCTCTCTCTCTCTCTCTCTCTCACACACACACCAGGATAAATGAGTTGGTTAAACTTGAGTTTGCACTTTAAAAAATGAGCATTGTTGTAGCCTCTCTCTCTCTTGTTTTTGGATTTAATGCTTTGTTTGAATAAAAAAGGCAGTCTTATTTCAACTCAGTTGTGGTTAATCACTATGAAAATATGAAATGTTTTGGATGGATACCACCTGTGAAGTTAACCAAGAATGGTATATAATCTCCAGGGATTGTAGTGAAAACAGTAAAGGGTAAAAGTGTGATTTCATGGGGTCATTTAAAGGAGATTTCAAAATATCGAGATATATATCGTGTATCGTGAAATTGAGAAAATGTATCGGGATATTCATTTTTTCCCATATCGCACAGCCCTAATCCAAATAGACAAACACAAACTGGTTGAGGAATTCCCTCAGTACGTCATTGATTAGTGCCTGAAACACTGCAGTGGCATTAGTCAGTCCAAATGGCATCACCAGGTATTCGTAATGCCCGGAAGGCGTGTTAAACCCAGTCTTCCACTCATCCCCCTCTCTAATGCGGACCAGGTGGTATGCGTTTCTCAGGTCAAGCTTTGTAAAAATCTTGGCCTGTTGCAGTTGTTCGAAAGCAGATGACATGAGAGGCAGAGGGTACCGATTCTTAATGGTGATGTCATTCAGAGGCAGTGTTGGGCAAGTTACTTCAAATATGTAATTCATTACTTATTACTTATTACTGTCATTTCAAAGTAATTCGTTACATTACAATATTACTGTCTTTGAATTGTAAGGCATTACACTACTTTTGCATTACTTTTACATTACTTTCATCAAAATAACTGGAAATATGGATTTGGCGTTCTCAATAGATCTTATTGCGTTCAATGCAGCTCATTAAGACATCCAGTAGGAGGTGATGTGGTGCAGCAGCGGAGTTGGACTCTACATTCGGGAGTCCCGAATGTAGAGTCCAACTCCGCTGCTGCAGTCATCGTGTCCTCGATCGATAGTTCTCTAGTAGAAGTCTAACAGGAAGTAAACATTTGCGCGGATTTTTTTCTCCTCTGCTAATCTCGCGGTGTTTGTATAAAAACAACACACCACTTAATTTCGGGTTTAAAATGCATTGTAACGTGCGTTACTGAGATTTGTACCGAGTAAAATATTACCAATTATATTTTTGTAATGCCTTACATTACCACGTTACAGCAAAAAGTAATGCGTTACAGTAATGCATTACTTTGGTAACTCGTTACTCCCAACACTGTTCAGAGGTCCATAGTCAATTCAGGGTCTCAGGGAACCATCTTTTTTCCCCACAAAGAAAAACCCTGCCCCTGCTGGGGAGGATGAGGGGCGGATGAGTCCTGTTTTTAAGGATGCCTCAATATACTCATTGAGTCATGGCAATCTTTTCCGGAACAGAAATGGAATATAACCTCCCCTTGGTGATCGGTGCCCCCGGGATGAGGTCGATAGGGCAGTCATATGGTCGATGGGGTGGTAGAGACGTGGCCTTACTTTTACTGAATACCTCCCCGAGAACATGGTAGCACCCGGGAATGGAGGTCAGGTCAGGCCGGTCGACCTTTAACTCTGTGTGGGATGGAACAGAAACCGAGTTAAGGTCAGCACCCACCCCAATTTCCACCTTTTTGTTCGGTTCAAGCCCTGTTCCTCCCCATCCCATAACCTTCCCTGAACACCAGTCGGGGTTATGTTTCTTGAGCCAGGGGAATCCCAGGATCAGAAGGTGTTGGGCAGAGTTAATCAGGTGGAATGACATAAGTTCATGATGATCCTCAATTGCTACTTCTACTGGCTCAGTTACATGGGTTACATTAAAAATGAGGCTGCCATCTAGGGCACTAGCCTCCAAGGGCTGAGGTAGAGATTCAGTCTTAACATTCAGTTTGTGAGCAAAACTCCAATCCATGAAACTTTCATCAGTCCCAGAGTCAATTAATACTTTCAGAGAAACTGTGATGTCTTTGTGTTTTACCTGAATGTCAGTTAAAGAGCGGGAGGGGCTGTCAGTGGTGGAGGAGTAACTCACATGGAACCCCTCCTTCAGCTGGTGAGCTTTCTCCTTAACTGGGCATGCTACCAGCAGATGTCCCTGTTTCCCACAATAGAAGCACCTCCCTTCCTGTAGGCGGCTTCGTCGCTCCTCTGCAGACAATTTAGCCCTACCTGGCTGCATGGACTCCTCCGTGTCGCTGGGGGGCGCTGCTCTCCTAGGAACTGGTGATGACGGACGGAGAGAATCCCTCCAAGCGTGTGAAGCAGGCGAAGGACGACCTCTGGCGTAGTCCCAGGAAACTGTAGCTCGTGATTTGTCCCTTCTCCGCTCAGCCAAGCGGTGGTCAGTTCTGACCGCTAGCGCGATCACAGAGTCAAGATCCTCAGGTAGATCGAGGGGAACCAATAAATCCTGTATAGGATCCAACAGTCCTTTGATAAAAGCATCGTACAGTGCCGTGGAATTCCATCCGCTATCAGTGGCTAAGGTGCGGAAGCGGATGGCATAATCAGAGACAGAATCCATACCTTGCCTGATGCTGCTCAACTTGCGTGCCGTTTCTCTGCCTGACATGGTAGGATCGAAAACTCTCCTCAACGCCTCTGTGAACCGATCCACGGATTGACAGATCGGCGACCCATGGGACCATTCCGCTGTAATCCAGGCCCGTGCTCTTCCAGTTAGATGGGAGATCATGAATGCCACCTTGGATCTTTCTGTGGGGAAGGCTGATGGCTATTGTTCGTAGTGCATTTCACAGTCCACAATGAACGACTGGCATTCTCCAGTGTAGTGATGTTCTTTGAGGAAGAAGGCCGCCGACACAGGATCGCTTTCAACTCACTTTATTTGTTTTAGGTTTAGGTCTATTATCTATGAAGCAAAAGGAGAGGAATTGTATTATTCACGCGTGGAGCGACTCTTAGCTGGATATCTAATAGATATGCTGCCTCTAGAGTTTCCGCCCTCTCCTGCTTGTGTGCGCTCGATAGTACCTGGGCAGGCGTGGCCTCTATGGCGTGTAATATGCTCTGATTGGCTAGTGTTGAGCGCCCGCCCCCAGTGTATTATTTGCTGCCATCTGGTGGCCAGGTGCGGTTAATACAGTTTATATATTTGGTCCTGTTCCCTTGTGGCTATGTGAGGATATTACAGCCTGTTGATACATGTGCTGTTATTTATTCGTAACACCAGACTCACCAGAGAATTTTTCAGGTGGAGCGAGACGGGGAGCCAGGGCATGGGCACCCGGGGCTGGTGGTGCTACGGCAGTCGCCGGGGAAGGTGTGGCTGAGGTGTCTTTGGTCAGGTGAGCAAGCATCTGATGAATCTGGGTGGTCAAGAGAGTCACATGAGCTGTCATGTCAGACCTGAACTCCTATTGACTGTCTGCCAGCACTTTCACTCCCTGTTGCAGGGCGGACATCTGGTCCTCCTGCTGGTTAAGGCGGCTGGTTAACACTGATCTTTACAGTTCTGATCACCCCCCAGTTAAACACGATACATTTAGCAATATTATCTTTCCTCAAATAGACGTTGAAATGGCAAGAGGCTTGGGAGGACTCATAACAACTGTTGAGGTTCAGGAAGCCATTAAATCATTACAGAGTAGTAAGTCACCGGGACCGGATGGCTTTACCGCGGAATATTATAAAACTTTCTCAGATCTCCTGGCTCCAGTCCTTAGAGACGTGTATAATGAGGCATTTCTAATTGGTCGGCTGCCAGACACCCTGTCGAGGGCCACTATCTCCCTAATTTAAAAAGGGAGATAGTGCAAGAGCTACAGACCGATCTCGCTCCTTGATGTAGACCTTAAAATTCTCTCAAAAATCCTCGTTCTCCGTCTCCAGCGGGTGTTGCCTTCGGTTATCTCTGGTTTATCCGGTTATAACTGGTTTCATGCCGGACCGACAGTCCTCCCACAACACCAGCGACTACTTAATATTATTCACACATCGAGCTCTGAGACCCCTGAGATAGTAGTATCCCCTAGAGCCCGACCGATATATCGGCGGGCCGATATTATCAGCCGATATTAGGCATTTTCCAAACTATCGGTATCGGCATTTATAATGGCCGATAAATAAATATTTAAAAAAACGGACAAAACACCCTTCAACCATGTTATAACGCCACAAACCCTACAACCAGCTGATCCAGCCAGAGTCGGGCAGAGGAAACGAGTTATCCACGGCCGCGAGTGACATGAGCAGCAAAAGCAGCCGGCAGTCATTCATTTTCAATGAGAGCTGGCGACGAGGAGCGGCCGGCGCCACGGCGGCAGCGAGCAGCGCGATGCTAGCGTCCAGAGCGACGAGGAGAGTTGAAATTAGTTTAACTTTATGCAAATGAGCGGCATCGGCGCGAAGCAGCAACCCGCTACACGCCACTGTCCTATTTCACAGCGTCAAGTGCCGCCGAAAAGCTTTTTTCTTTTCTTTTTTTTTTCTTCTGCTCCGGAGACGCGACGCTTCCTATGGGTGCTAGGGGCGGCACTTGTCATAGACGCGCCGCGGCGCTAGTGTGTTTTGCACTTTATAATGCTTTATCTCCATTTCTGTTATTTTGATTACTAAATAATAAACAGGGGAAATGTGGAAATTGTTATTTGAACATGCTTGTCAAGCCGGCCTGCCGAATAGCTCTACTACAAACTTCATATTGCAATGGGCGCAACCGAACTTGATGTCTGCAGTGCTGCTTGAAGCCCCGCCCCCTGGCGACGGCAGGCAGCAGCCAGCGGCCACAGCGCCCCCTGCTGCTCATGTCGCTCGCGGTGTGACCCATCGTTGAAGTGTGTTCACTGCATTATCCTATTATTTTAGCGAGGACTCATAAATAACTAGGGATGAGCGAGTACAGCATTATCTGTATCTGTTAACCATATGAATTATCTGTATATGTACTCGGAGTGGGCGGGGCCTAACCCGGATACCGGTTTTAACCGGTATGTTATTTTAAGCATGCAATTGATATGGGTTGATCAGAAATTGTTATTTATTGCTGATTAGAAAACTATTTACAGGACAGCATCAGCATTGGAAAAAAAAAAAAAAAAAAATCCGACGACCGGCAGGGAGAGGGAGAGAGAGAGTGTGTGTGTGTGTGTGTGTGTGTGTGTATGTGTGTGTGTAGCTTGATTTCCAATATTTATACCACTACTAGCTTTATTTTTTCACGAAATACAGCAAGAAAGTGTCGGACACCGTGCGTGAAGTAAAAAAAAACTGGTTAGAGCCAGGCAGCCAGATGACGGTTAAAAAAAGAAAAAGAAAAAAAAATCTCCGACAGGCAGAGACGCAACGCGAGTCGGCACCACGTCTGAACGAACCCACATTTACCAGAACTCTACTGGTTCATAAGTAAGTACCAACCTAAGTAATAACAAACCTGAAGCTGAAGAAACCCTAAACATTAACGGAAAACGACCCGCGAACCTGAGTGACTGAGGGAGAGACAGAGAGCTGTTCTGTGTGTGAGTGATCAGAGCGGGACACAACAACACATCTGCATTGTGTAGGGGAGGGGCGCTGTAGCCTATCACAGAACCCAATGAGGATTTTCATTCAATCCGAGCACAGATATTGACTCGTATTACTCGTATAATACTCGTACTCGGCAAAAGAGCTCCAGTCCAGGGGCCGTATTCACAAAGGATCTTAGCGCTAAAAGTAGCTCCTAACTGGCGAATTTAGGAGAAACTCCTAAAAATAATGGGCGTGTCAGTCTTAAATTTAGGACTCCTATTTTTTTTCACTAAGAGCAATTCACAAAGGATCTTAGGCCTAAAAGTAGCACCTAAGTCTAGGAGAGCTTAAAAGTCCTCGAGAGGACTCCTAACTCACTAAGACCTATTCACAAAGAATCGGAAAATGACTGCGAGACGAAATGTTTTGGAGACAGTGGAAGACTGTGAATTGATCAAGAGATATAGGCTAAATCGTGAGGGTATAAAACTTGTTGTGGAATTAGTGCGGGATGCAATAACATCCCCGACTAACAGGAATAACTCGATTAGGAAATAAAATGTTTGGCAACACTACGATATTTAGCAACAGGGAAAATGCAAGTTTGCAATGCCGACGATTTAGGAATATCGCAACCATCAGTCAGCCATAAACCGAACCATCAACGCGCTCTGTAGACCACATATCAATTCAATTAAATTCAAACTTTATTAAGGACACATCTCATGAAAGGTCCATAACACCAACACAACACAATAATAATAAAATAATAAAAATAGAATAAAAAATACACACACACACACACACTCACACACACACACTCACACACACACACACACACACACACACATATATATATATATATATATATATATATATATATATATATATATACGTATATATATATATATATATATATATATATATATATATATATATATATATATATATATATAAATATATAAATGTAGCCTACATATAGGTAAATATACACACACACACACACACACACAATTCCACAATGATCATATATTTACATACAGGCTAGAAGAGCTGACAGAGCTCAGTTCAAAGTTGGTTAAGGCTGAAATAATACCATTAATATCATCCAACAGTTTATCCGGTTTCCTTTGGACAATCAACAACTACACAGGATCAAAGCCAACTTCATGGCAATTGCAGGTATGGCCGGTGTGGTCGGTGCTGTTGACGGGACGCACATACAAATAATTGCGCCATCAAAAGATGAGGACGTGTTCGTCAATAGAAAGAAAGTACATTCCATCAACACGCAGATTGCTTTTGATGCAACTTTTAACATTCTTGATGTTGCGAAGTGGCCTGCAGGGTCTACCCATGATCCGCGTATTTTAATGGGGAGCGGTCTGAGGCGTGAGGCACCATGTACCAGTTGGGTGTCTTGCTGGGTGACAGTGGCTGTCCCTGCAAGACGTCTTGACCCCCTATCTCAATCCACAACCGGGAGCACAGTTAAAGTATAACATGCAAGTGATTACGCAGATTACGATTAGTCCTATGCGTAAAAAACATCGTATTAGCTCTTTGTCGCCTTTTATTTGTTGAATCCATATTTATTATTATTTGCTGTGTTCCTCCATATATGTTAGGGCACACAAAAATACACGAAATCTTGTGGAGAGAGGATGTGATCACAGTGATCACTGTATGCGCCATTCTCCACAACCGGTATGGGCTTTTATTAAAAGTGTTGAATAGTGGAGATATGCTCATTGAATAATAGTTTGCAGGGTGCTTTTAATTGCCTCCTTGAATTAATGCAACTTACGTATTTTTATTGTTTTTATTGTTTATCTCTCTCTCTTTAACGTGCATAGGCTACAACGTCATTATCGTGGTCTGCACAAACTTGTCATCATGCGTGTATTCTGCTAACTGCACTGTCGATAACTATTTGATAGGAATTTCTAGCCGAGGCTATTTCCTTGTTCTTCGGTGATTCAGTGGGCTCGTTTCCACAGAGACCGCCTGCTCTGAACAACCAATCACCGCACTGACCGCTTCCAAACTCGTGCACGAGAATCGACGTAATCCATAGCAACGGCGCGTCACTCTTAGTGATTTATCCTTAGTATGAGTAGGTCTCAGCGGCTTTGTGAATAACTTTTAAGAAAAAACTCCTACGTAAAATGTTTTAGCGCGAGTTAGGAGCACTCCTAGCGGTAAGATAAAATGCTTTGTGAATACGGCCCCTGGTCTCTTCTGTGCGATAAATGGAATGGCATCTCCTTCTTTTATAATGAGCAGCTAGAACCATCAATTGCCATGAAATTATACACAGACGCTGCCCCTTCTGTTTTCGGTGGGTATTTTTCAGTGGTTCGCAGACACATGGCCAAAAGAACTGTTGTCTTGCCAGCTAATGCCTCTTCTACTGCTTTAATGGAAATGTACCCAATTGTTGTTTCATGTCTTCCGTGTGGGAAAAGACTGGTCAAGGAAACAAATCATATTTTTTTGTGACATGAGACAACTGTTAACATCATTAACAAAGGGCGTTCTTCAGTTCCTTTTATTAATAGATTCGTAAGGCGCCTAACTTGGTTATCCGTGTTGGGTATTTCATTATTAGAGCAGCTCACATTCCAGGATTGGATAACAAAATTGCTGATTCCTTGTCCCGGTTTGGATTACAGAATTTCGCCTGCTGTGCCCGGAGGCAGCGCCATCCAGCCTAACTTGCCCCCCATTCCCCCAAACAGTGTTAGATTAAACACAACCATGCAATCATACATGCTATCTGCTGCTCACTATATGCGATCAGGCTTAGCTAAATCTACTTTAAAGATGTACGACTCTGCATGGTCTTATTTCACCTCCTTTTGTACCACCTTCTCTGCAGAAGTTCTGCCCGTCAATATTTCCATCGTATGTGCCTTTTTAGTTTATTGTTTGAATCCCAAAAAATGCAGCCTTCTTCCATTAAAGGCCTAGTCGCAGGTATTCAGTTCCATCTGCGCTGTCTGGATCCATCCACCATCAGCCTGCTAGGGAACCCATCTGTCCGTCTTCTGCTTAATGGCCTTAAGAAAGAGAAACCTCAAGGCAATGATATTCGTCTTCCTTTCACCCTTACACTCTTGAAAAAACTAATCACATACCTTAAGGCAGGGGTCGGGAACCTATGGCTCGCGAGCCACATGTGGCTCTTTTGCCGACGGCCAGGGCTCTCGGACGAAATTAGTTGAGGGGGGAAAAAAATGTAATCAAGGAATCAGACTGTCTACCCTAATATAATGCTAAAATAACAGTCAATACTAGGGGAGAGCTGTGTCGATTGAAACACGTCATTACATTCGGAGAAAACCGTATTTTTTTTAATCAACCCGACTCTCCCAACACGCACACACACACGCACGCACGCTGGCCCTATAATGACAAGGCTTCGTGGCAAATAGGCAGTTACAGTCTATCTGAGTAATGCGCGGGATGCGCATAACACACCCCGGTCCGAAGATCGACCGGGGGGGGGGCGCGATCGTAACACACCGCCTCCGGTTGGGCCAAATTACTTTATTTTTAATTTTTATGACAGTCCTGGGCCGGCCCAAAGATGTGCGTCGGCCCCGATGGCCAGTCCACCCCTGGCGCTAATCAAAATGTTAAAAAGGAAAAAGCCCGAAAAGAAAGTCCGCAACTTTCAGCCCGATTGGACTGATTGCGTTCGTGGAAAGAGCTGGAAGTTAGTGATGGGTCGTTCGCGAACGAACCAGTTCGAACGAACGACTCTTTAAAGTGAACGAACTGACCTCGTTCGCCACTCTCGTTCGCGTCGTTCGCTCGTTCGTCTCGTTCGCTGAGTCTCTCTGACGCGCTGATTCGCAGCGCCGCTGATTCGCGAGTCGTTCGCTGACTGATTGACTCGAGGACTGAGACGTCACTCACGACTCGTCATCACGAGAGCCAGCCAATGTATGTTGTTTGTCTGTCTGTGAGTCTAGGACGCTTTCGAATGGTTGACACATTAACAATACCACTTTCACATTTGAATATTGCCTTAAATTTACATATCAGTGAAATGGTAAATACATGCTGTCTTTGTATTTTCTGTGTCATGCCAGATTAATAAAATATTTGAATGTCTCGTCAATCTGTCTCGTTCTTTCATGCTTCCTTCTCACGCACGCAACCCGGCCGGGACCCCCACCTTGGTGGATCTTGGTCTTGAGTGGGGGTGGCCAATGGCCATCTTCACAATAGTAAATAAAATATGCCCAGAATAAACACAACTGTACATCATTAACTTTAAAACTCATCATTGCTAAATCAAGTCTATTATCTTGCTGATATACATCCAATAATCTACTACGCCCCCCCCCACACACACACACACACACACATCCCGCTGCGTTTGGTTTGTCTAACTTTACCTTGAATTGGGGGAATGGGGCATTTTGATCCTGACATGTCATTATGCATACATTAAATAAATCTGTTGAACTCAAATTAAATACATATGTTAACATATTCAACCAGACACAATGTTGTATTTGCTATTAACACATTTATTAACACCATCATTTGCACCATTGCACGATTGTGAATCGTGATTTCGTGATTAGTTAGTAAATGAGAAGAACGAGGGAGTCCGAGACCGACTCAGCTGCATTGATTCGTGAACGAGGAGAGCCGAGTCTGACCGACTCGGCTGGCATTCGCCGTTCGCCGAGTCGTTCGCGATTCGCGAACGAGGGAGGAGCTAAGTGAACGACTGAACGACTGAACGAGTCAGTGAATGATTCAGCGCTACCGGAAACACGAACGAACGAACGAACGAACGAACGACTCTCTGTGGCGAACTGAACGACGCGAACCGATTCGCGCAAACGAACGAGAAAATCCACCACTACTGGAAGTGCGATCTGTCTGTTATGTAATGAGAAAATTGCGTCCATGAAACGATCAATGGCGTAACTATCGACGGTGCAACCGGGGCCCAGGGGGAGAGCCCCCCCCCCCCCGGCAACAATCGCGGGGGCACAAAAAAAACAAAAAAAACATTTGCACCGGGGCCTATCATGTTGTTACGCCAGTGTAAACGATGCAATGTTAACCGCCACTTCGACACTCACCATGCACAATTTGCAGCAACATATCCTATGCATGTTAAATATCCAAACTTTTGCTTGTAACCGTCTTTATGTGGCTCTTCTGAGATTTTTTTTTTTTTTTTTTTGTAAAAGTGGCTCTCAAGGCAAAAAAGGTTCCCGACCCCTGCCTTAAGGGGTGGGTACTTTGGTCAATACACAGATTTATTATTGGAAACTGTCTTTCTCACCGCTTTCTATGGATTTCTCAGAGGTGGCAAATTCACTACACGCACAGGATCTTTTGAGCCTTCGCATGACCTCACTATTGCTGACGTATCAATTAATCCTCACCACTTCTCTTCATTACTCAAGCATTCAAAGACTGATAGGGATAGAAAAGGATCATCAGTCATCATTTCCGAATCTAATTCTGCTTTTTGTCCCATCTTCCATGACTCAATACATGAAAAGTTGTCCCCGAGCCAGCAATCAGGAGCCTCTCTTTGCCACGGAGGAAGGAAATTCCATGTCCCGAGCTTGGTTTGCCTCACGTCTTCGCCTACTCTGCCAAACCTGCAGGCTTCCTCCAGAGCGCTACACTCCTCATTCATTCCGGATAGGAGCAGCAACAACTGCAGCATCAGTAGCTCCCGTCTCAACTCTTAAGGCTATGGGTAGATGGTCATCATCGGCTTATGAACGATACCTCCAGCCTGAGGCGCAAGCAATTCTTGATGCTCAAAAAAGCAATGAGTGCCCTGTAACTTCTGGCTAAATTCAATAATGTATAGCAAAATTCTGGGGACATTTCTAGTTATACTGCATGTACTTCAACTAGTGTCTGCTTAGAGGTATCGGTTATTATGCTGCTGGCTCCTCTTACCGGCACTTCCATGTAGCTCATGGAAGGGAGGTAGCCTGGTGTGGTTCTTTGGGGGTGTGCTGCCGCTCTCCTTGTCTTAAACTTTTCCATGTAGGCACATGGAAGGGCAGGGAGGTGTGCTCTCCTTGCCTTAAGGTTTTCCACGTAGGCACGTGGAAGGACAAGGAGGTCCCAGAACAGAGCCACACCGCCAAATGTAAGAAACAAAATAATTTAAATATACTTCTAGCATAACTCCTCAGGGATCTCTTTATTAATCTCAGTCAAGTTACTTAAACTAGAGTCTGCATAAAATATCGGGTTATGTCTGCTATTATTCCTTAAAAAATTTTGCGCTGCTGGCTCCTCTTAATGGCACTTCCATGTAGCTCATGGAAGGGAGATTGCCTGGTATGGTTCTTGGGGGTCTCTGCTGCCACTCTCCTTGTCTTAAACCTTTCCATGTATGCACATGGAAGGGCAGGGAGGTGTGCTCTCCCTGCCTTAAGGTTTTCCACGTAGGCACGTGGAAGGACAAGGAGGTCCCAGAACAGAGCCATACCGCCAAATGTAATATTCTGCTTTAGAATAAAAGATATTTTGACAAAAGTGGTCCTGACTGAAATTGAGCATAGCGTTAGTTCAGGCAGGCCACGAAGTCAGGCTCAGCCCTCAGTACAGATCATATGATCACAGCTAGTCATAATCATAGTCATTGTTGTTTTTGCCGCTTTTATGATTTAATGTAAATGTCTTTGAGTATTCAGAAGCGCTTCAAAAAATAATGTATTATTATTATTATAAACATACATCAGCTGATTCCCCTAGCTTCCTATTGGATACCATACACAGTCAGCTGACAGCTCAGCTGACTCCCCCTCAAGCACCCATTGGCAAATATCATTTTTGGCGCCTTATTTAAGCTGCTTCAGCCTGCCTATCTTCGCTGCTTCCTCTGCTAGCTTTTTTGCAACCCACCTCCACCCCAGCTCCTCCTTTTATGTTGTATCTAATTAATCAATGTCATTTTCTGATTGTCATTGATGCTTTCTCTGTTCTGTACCCTGGGGGGTCTCTGGTGCCGCTCTCCTTGTCTTAAACCTTTCCATGTATGCACATGGAAGGGCAGGGAGGAGTGCTCTCCCTGCCTTAAGGTTTTCCACGTAGGCACGTGGAAGGACAATGAGGTCCCAGAACAGAGCCATACCGCCAAATGTAATATTCTGCTTTAGAATAAAAGATATTTTGACAAAAGTGGTCCTGACTGAATTGAAATAGTTACTAATCATAAAGAATAAGTACTAGTATCTAATGAATAATATATACTAGTCACTATTGGATTAGTGACTAGTAACTAGGGATGCACCGATTGTGAAATTCTGGGCCGATACCGATGTTTAAAATAACAATTTGGTCGATAGCCGATACCGATGTTTTTTTGGTTTTGTTCTTCATCACACAGCAAATTTCCGCTGAAAACATTTTTATTTATTGTTCTAGTTTATTTCAAGCTAAGGTAAACTACATTGAGCATAGAATATCGTGCAAATTATTATCAAAACAAAAAAATAAGATGTTTTTACCTAATATATAAAAATAGTTCCCCCTGCTTCCCTGAAATGGTACAGCCTTCAAAGTTCTCGTGACTCTCGTCTTTTCGCATTGGAGTTCGCTCTGTAGCCTTTTGTCTGAAGTGGTCTTTATATTTAGCCTGCTTTATTAATCTGAATGTTGAGGCTGAGGCATAATGGCAAGTAAGAGACCACATGAATCTGGCGCTGTAAAACTAAATAAGAGGAAACAGAGAGATGACGCCCGTGCATTCCTTTCTGGTAAGTCCGTGTTTTATAGGTCTAATTCCAGTGATGTTGCTCATAGCTAACGTCAGCAACCTGGGCTAGGTTATCTAGCAATTGGATTTGATGTGGTTGCCAACAATCTAGGCTCATGTATACCTGCTGACCTGTCGTCGCCAAAATGTCGTAGATCTCGCCGGCGTGCCAGGAAAGCCCGGACGCGCCGTGTCACACACCACTCTTTTTTCAGTTGAGCGAGCGAAACCGGAAACCGGAAGGCAAGTTCGAAGGCACATTTTAATGCGCCTTATTGCTAAGGCTTCTTTCTTTATATTTTATTATAGATTTATTATATATGATATTATACTTATTCATGTGCATAATTATTTTTGTTCATCTTTGGAGCCTGCAGTTGTTTTTATTTTATTATATTGTAATGTTGTTGTTGATATATTACTTAATATATACAGTACATTTTCAATGCTATGTTTATTTAATGTCAATTTTAAATATTTAATAAATAGCAAAGGTTCAAAGGTTTGAGTGGAACTCTGAAGGTTTTTTTTGTGGGGGGGGGGGGGGGGCGGCTCCCTGACCATTTCTGCTTAGGGCCCCCAAAAACTTAGCAGCAGCCCTGCATACACAGCTGTCAACAGGAACCTCAGAGAAGAAGAGGATCCACGGTCTGAAGCTACTCATGCTTTTGTGTTTTCATTTAATCAACTGCCGACGCTTAGAGACCTCGTCATGTTCAATTTGAATGTGTATTGTTTCCATCCCTTTAGAAAATGAGGCCATTTTGTTTGAATTGTGATTTGCTTTGATTTATGGCACTAATACATTTTGGAGACTGTGTGATGGTTCACATTATTGAATGCATTACAGCCATGGTCTCCTGTCTACTATGTTGTGTGTTGTTGCTATTTGCCTGCTCATTAGCTCTGTGTGTGTCATAGTACGTTTGTGTGGACAAGCATGTGTAATTCTCCTTATCATGAAGACTATTTCCTCCACCGCCATCGTTGTGAATAGCAGCTTCAATGGTTTTCATTGTTGTTTTTTATCTTTACTAATGACATAATGGTAAAATAAAATAGACAGATGAAATATCGGTATGTTAAAGTTACAATGGTTTGTGTCTTTCATTAATTCATCACTAATTTGTGCAGCCTGCCAAGCAAAGGTCTCAACCTCGACCATCACTGGCACTGATACCATCAGGGCCGTGACACGCCTCACTTCAACACCCTGGAATGTGACTCGCCAGCCTCCATGCGACCACGGTTGGACTTATCAGATATGCCATCCTTTCTGGAGTTTGAGGACACTACACTCATGGACCCAGATGATTCCACATAAAGCATGACTGATGTTGATGACTCTACAACCAAGAAGTAAGTCATGCATACGTGTTATGTGACAGCATGTTTACCTTTTATGCACATGTCATGAAGGTCATGAAATGTTATATCTAACTTCAATAGACCACCTGTCAAATCACTCCCAAGACATGCTAGAGTACACCATGTATGAAGACTGCCTGATGGATTTGTTCAAGATCTGCCCTGTACGTTCAAGATCCTGTGTGGTGAAAACATACACAAGAGGTACTTTACTGTTTGTGGACCAGAGATGCACCCACCAGACCTGCATGTACACTAGGCATTGGAATGGCCAACCAACTATTGGCAGCACCCCTGCAGGGAATATCCATTTATCCGCTGCTGTTTATTTCACAGGGTCCTCTATGGTCCAGACAAATAAGGTACGATAGAAAACGGTTCAGTCAGAAAAATATACATTTGTCAGCAGTCATTTCAACACAGTCTACATTTATTGCCCAATATCAATAGTGTTCCACAGGTTCTCTCAGGCATGAGACAAGAAAGTGGAGGGAATCACTCAGGAGAATGGGTCTGAGAAAGTAACTTAAAGTGGCAGGCAAGCATCAAGAACCACCTTTACTGGTCAGCTACAAACTCCTCAAGTAGGGGGAGAGACTGTGGCCAAGTGGACGCCCCTAATGAAGCACATCATTGGTGTCCATGTGCATGGAGATCCCCTGTTCCCTGCCTGCCCGCATGGACCTTCCACGGGCGCCTCAAAGGGGCTGAAGCCAGGTATGCACTGGATGACAATTCACTCCAGGAATGAGATATTCAGCACATGCTTGTATTTTATGGATTTATGGATTTCTATGCATGGTTTCTATATTTCCTCTGTTTTCATGTCTTTACAAAAATCAAGCTACCAAGCAAGCCTTACTGCAGGCTAGAAAAAGTGCTGGAGAATGAGCGTCTCCTCAAAGACGGCTAAAAGCTCAGCCCACTGCTCCAGACCTCTAACCTGGAGGTGCTCCACAGGGTTATCCTGAAGTTCACACCCAAGAAGGTTGCGTTTTCATACCCTGGGATGCTGTGCGGGTCGATTTGAATAGATGTACACATGTTATAATGTCCACCAAACTGTGTTTGCTGCTCTCAATAAAAGGCCTTCATTTCAGGATTGCCCTGACAACACTCACAGTTCAATAAGCCCGCTGGACGCCACCAGGCGAAGACCGCCAAATCTGCTTCGCCAAGAAGGGGGGACCTTCCATTGAGCTGGTGAAGAGTCTACCAACTTGTCCTGAGTGGAAAATTACAAGTCAGATACAAACTACAGTGAAGCAAATGACCAACATGGAAAAACATGAACAGGATCTAACAAAAACCTTGAGGCAACGTCGAAGAACTTCTGAACCTCCTGTTCAATGAGGTCATCAGTGACCCTGCTCCCTTCGGGGAGAACTGAAGGCAGAGTCAGTCCCACATCCTTTATGCGGCCAATACGAGTGACCAGAGAAGGCCGATGCCATTGCCGACTATGTGTCCCGGTTCAGTAGAGGGGGGAGGGGGGGATCTGAAAGCCACATATTCACCCTCTTCATCAGGGTGCTCACGGTGGACTCACAACCTTATTCCCTCTTCCCAAGTAGCCCCAGCACCAGCTTACAAACTGCCTGTAGGCCAGTAAGTGGGCTGGCCTGTAATGAACAAGTCTAAATGTGTGAGAAAACCAAACCAGACATGTATTGTTTTGAGGGTGTCTCCTATCTCCTCTCCCTCACCCCCTCCTCCCGTTTGGTCTTATAGTCAGACACCCCATAGGCTGCTGGAGGATGGACCACTACTCATCTGCCCTGCCTGCTATGCTCCCTCATACTCCACCCCTTTCTCCTCTCCCCTTCATCCCCTCCCTCCCTCACCACATCCTCCACCTCCATTCACTTCTATCCATCTGCCCCTATCCACCCATCTGCTTATCTCCTTCCCTTCCTCTGTGGCCTGTTGCCAAATCATAATCAGGTTCCTGTCAATCCATTCACCCACTCTACACAATCCCTCTCTGCCTGTCTGTCTCTCTGTCTCTCTCTCTCTCACTCACTCACTCACTCACTCACTCACTCACTCTCTGATGGATTGCCCTGGCTGGATCTCACCAATTACCTGTTAATTCACCTGTTACTTTATTTAGTTTAGGTCTTGTTTTGTTTCTGTATGGTTTGTTTCTATCATGGGGAACAAGGCGCTAAACGTGGCCCTCATTCCTCTCTGTACAGTGACACCATTCTATTGGCTAATCTTATCCTGGAGACTTTTCTGCTCGCCGTTCTCCTGACTTGATGTGTTTTATTAAGTTGAATAAAGACCAAAACATGAATGGTGGAGGAATATGTGTGAATATGGGGGGCGGTCTTTTTCTGATGGATAACACACAAGAAGATCTGCGTGTGTGTGCGTGTGTGTGTGTGTGTGTGTGGGGTGGGGGGGGGGGGGGGGGCACTAGGTTTAATATGCAAATGTTTAATATGAGCCCAAAAAAAGCCAGAGGTGTATATTTCCCATTCACTGGTTAATTTCACAGACTCAATAACATATTATATTTATAGAGGTATTCAGTAGTATATGTGAGGTATTCAGTAGTATATGTGAGAGGTATTCAGTAGTGAGAGGTATTCAGTAGTGAGAGGTATTCAGTAGTGCATGAGAGGTATTCAGTAGTATATGTGAGAGGTATTCAGTAGTATATGTGAGAGATATTCAGTAGTATATGTGAGAGGTTTTTAACAGTATTTGTGAGAGGTATTCAGTATTATATGTGAGAGGTATTCAGTAGTATGTGTGAGAGGTATTCAGTAGTGCATGAGAGGTATTCAGTAGTATATGTGAGAGGTTTTCAGTAGTATATGTGAGGTATTCAGTAGTGTGTGTGATAGTTTTAATTTTCAGTAGTGTGTATGAGAGGTAAGTTTGAATTATATATATAGTATTTTATGTAGTATTTTATGTTAAGTCAGTTTAACCTGTATTTTATACAGTCTATGTTAAGTCAGTTTAATCTGTATTGTATACAGTCTGTTAGCGTGTTTGAGTTTTTCGAAAAGCTCACTGCATATACTGGCTCCATCTGCTGGCCAAATCCGTGTAATGCAACTGGAAGACTCCCCCAGAAAACCCCCACCTACGATAATTAAACAATTCTGAAGTTACCTGCATACTGTATTTTCATTTGAGAGTAGTCTACAATATCGTAAAATAAACAGACTGGAAATCATATCGACCTTAATATATAATAAGTACGCCTTCATAGGGTTATATTTGAAACATTTTAATTTGTGTATAAAGTATGTACAATAGTAGGCTATAGGTTGTATACAATAACGAGGTTGTATTTGTGGACTTTCATACATAAGAAGATAAAACGTATGATTATATGGCCACTTAGGGCTTCTGTAATATTCTCATACATATGACACAATAAAAACAACACGTACTTGCAATCCTTAATAACAAACGGTTCATCTCTCTGGATGAATATGAATACAGCCTTCTGTTAGCTAAAAAAGGACGGAGAATAAGGCAACTACCGAAGACAGGGATAAGTGAGACTAGGGGTTATTTTATTCTTAAATATTACACTGGTTCAACATAATTGTCTAAGTTCTATCAGGCCTGGGCCGTTCGCGTAGCTTCGCCCTCTCAGGAGGTCTGCTCCGGGGAAGGACCATGAGAACCAGCGTCTCGTGAGTGTTTATAGGTTCCCCAGCAGACGGGGAGGGGTGGTAGGTTCGTCCTTCGGGGTATTCTAGATTCGGCCCGGCTGGCGGTTGGGGTTGTCTCATCGGGTGGGGTGATATACATGGCAGTAGACTGCTGGCTGTTGGTTATCAGTGTTGTTTTCCACACGTTGGCACTGAGGAAGGGTCCTTGGTGATTTTCCACCCATTGTCACTGGGGGAGTGTCTCTTGGTTATTTTCCACACCACCATAGATGACCTTGGCTGGGCCTAGACAGGGGTGCGTGGTTATTTTTCACAACATAACCCTCTCAAGTGGTCGACAGAGCACTTTACCTTATGTGACAAATAACACCATGGGAGAACATCGTCTAAGTCAATTAGGTTTTTCCCCACCCAGTCTCACATCTTTCAGGAACCTCAGTGGTCCGGGAAACCTCTCCAGAGGGGAGGAGGAAACCGGCCCATCCTTCCTAAAGAAGGAGCATTCACCTGGGTTTGTATCCCTTGTACAATTATCACAGACATACATATCGTTCATATAAGCGTAGCGGGGGAGGGGGCACATTCCTTTCCCAGGGTCTCACAGGAGCGTGGGACTATGGTCCCTGCTCGTCTTTTCACCCGGTTTATTGTTCGACCCTGGGAAGGTGTCTGAAGGGAACAGCATTAGCACATTGTAGTATATTCTTCTCGGCTGCCAGAATACTGGTTTGTGGATGATGAAATGATGGAGGTCCACTCCCAAAAGTGTCTGAGTAAATAACTTTTTATTTAACAGAGAACACAAGCGGGATGACATTCTATGCATCTGAATGGTGGCCGAATCTTCTCCGAATCTGAGTCCGAATCCCCCAATGGGGTCCGAAACTCTGAATCCTCTCTAATGCACACACTTCTTATGCCCTCTTTTGGCCATCTGGCGTGATAGTCAAGCAAGATGAAACAACACACCTAGACTGTTTAGATTTACAACACCTTATCGTAAACCATATGGAAACACAGTCTGAGGGCATCTTGTTGTTGTTTCAGCAGGCACTCAGGATTGCCCCTATATAGTTCACAGAGAGACACAGGAATGTTCTCTCATGACACAGCAGTATTCTACATATAAAGAATGAGTGAAATACAATGAATAAAAGAAAGAAGTAGAATAACCTGTAAATGTATATCAGAAAATACACTACAACATATCGTCGTCTTCCCTTTCCGGGGGTTCATTGGATTCACTATCCGCATACAGTAGGAGCAGCGCCTGAACAGCTCTGTATTCAGGGGTTAAGGCGGTGGTATTTGAACATGTAAGACAATTTGCTTCTCTGTTTTTTCCTTGCGTGGTTAACTATTCCCGAATATCTCGGGGTGACCTTTCTTGCAACACATTCATGCTTTCTCTAGTGTTACCACCTGAGTCATGTTTGGTCCAGATCTGCTCTGTTGTTGTGGCTTTTCTTTTCCTCTGGATTCGTCCCTGGGCCTGTGGAATTTGCCAAAGCCCGCAGAAGATCAGGAGCAGGCTCGCTAGCCTCAGCATCATCATGTGTCTGTTGTTCCTGGCCGGGCTGGTCGTTCTGGTCCTGGGGTGGTCGGTCAATGCCGGGTACACCTGCACCCAGCTCCTCCTCGCGGTCCTCCCCGTCCTTGGTCGAGCGGCTTTGGTGCAGTGGTTGAGGTGGTACCAGGTGGAACTCCCTTCCACCTCGATGACGGTTGGTGTCACATTGGTGCCTTTGTATGGTCCTTCTCTCCTGGGCTCATTCCACTTTCTCCTGTACCCCTCAGGTACAACTGGTCACCTGGCTCCACCCCCCTTGGTGGTTCTTCCTCCGCATGTGGAAATCTGTCTTTCTCCTGGTAGAATATGAGCTTGTGTATGGAAGTTAGTTGTCTGATATACTTTTTAAATTGTAGTAGAAAGGGAAATTGCAGCCAGTAAATCCTAAACCTAAATTTTGATACGATATGGGTTTACCATCAACCGCTTTTAAACCCACGCTGTTACCAAAGTTTACCAAATCATGTACTACACCGAAAACATAATGCAGATCCTTATACACCTTAAGGGTTTTAAAAAAAAAGACTTTTCCTAGTTAAGGCCACCAATTCCACTGCTTAAGCCGACATGTCTGAGATCTATCCTATCCTCCACCCTTCAACCCAAATGGTTTCTCCTTTGATGGTTTCATCTTCTTGTCACTTTATGAACAAGTGAATCAGTGCTCAGTGTCTTGGCCAAGTAATCGTGACTGTGCCTGCCTTAGGTTGTCCCGGGGTTTCAAGGTGGGATCTTACCCGTCATAGGCTAACCAGCCTTCCCTACTGGCCTGTTGCAGGATGCCGTGTATGGGGATAAATCCCTTCTGATTCTTATGTTCAGCCCATAGGACAGGTGGCTGTGGAGGAGTAGAGACATATCTATGACAACTACCCATGCAGTCATGTGTATGCGTAATGGAGACACCATACGACGTTGACGCTGTAATTGTGACGCGGTGGTGGACGAAGCTAACAAATAAAGATTTTCAACACAGCATAACAGTATTAGGCATTGGCGTTTGCAAGGTAAACCCAATACTTCCTGATGTCAATAAACAATCTAGCTTGTACATTAGATCCCTTCCCAGCAGATTGCTGAAATACTTTTCAATGATTACTTTAACCAGGTTATTGCTCAAAAGGATGTAAAAACAAGCACTGTGAACTACATTGTTACTGAATAAAACTGTAACTTATAACTATCATTCAAAGGTAACTAGTCACATAAATAGGATAAATGGCATAACAATTGTACAATCTGGTACGTTTTGTTCTTAAACTCAATTGTGTTAGCAGTAGCTCAGTACTACAAGCTGTAAAATTATTTGCAAGTTGGCCACTGGGGGTAACAACAATCAAACCCACACACACACATGTGTGCAGAAAACTTCCTGGACTACAACATGCAGTGCAGGTTTCTAGCAGTAGGGGAGCTGTTGTCTCCACCTGCTTTAACTTCAGTCACACCGCAGACACTTTTGTTGGCATGTTCAGACAACATTTGTCTGACCAAAGAAATTTGACAATTTAACAAATAACACAAAAACTAAAACAAAATCTAAGAAAAAAATCTAACAAATCTATTTCAACAAAACACATGGAAAGCAAGATATGGCTGGCCATGACAACAGTGGCGGGACTTGTACCACGCAGTCCATTCTCCCCCCTTGGGGACACACCTACCGGTAGACCCTGGCAACCCAGAACAAACTTTCTATGGAGGTAAACTAAGCAACTCACTGATGAACTTGTTTTATTGTAACACACGCAACTCTGCGGTTCAGGTATCAGGTTTTTACATTGTAATAACTACCGCGCTTCCGCAGGGTCCTTTTAGGGCGGGTCCCACTTCCTCAGTTTGGTGAGGGGGGAATTTCCCTGAACTCTTAAAAGAGTCCCCAGCGCTGGTTGACCCCTGGACATCTGTGGACGAGTGGTAGAGGAGATAACTTCTGATTTAAATGAATAGTACCCAACTAATGTCCTGCGATCCTCATGGGACATACTGAGCTTGTTGTCCCTTTACCACTTTGCACTGTAAGGCAACCTTGTGTTTCTGGAAAGGCACCTTCAAATAAAATGTATTATCATTACTATTATCATTATTATTACCACTATTAGTAGTAGTAGTCGTCGTCGTCGTCGTAGTATTATAGGGTAAACTCCTGCATAACCCTTTATTGCCCCTCTCTCTCTTAGATCTCCTGAGTTCTACTACTGAGAGGGTTATGTATGCTCACAGGCTCACCCACTTCCTAGAAGAGTGCATCAAGGAGGTCTCCAGCTCTCCATGTTGTCAGTGTTAGGTGTGGCGGTGCAGCATCACAGTGGTTCACAGGTCACACCTGCCTGCCTCTGCAGGGAACTAGAAATGTCCTGAGGTGTTGCAGACCTTTCTCCATAGTGTAGTGCACCTCGCCATTGTAGCTTCACTCCAAACCACACCTGCTGCTACACCTCACTCCTTTAACTAGGTGAACTGGGCAGGCAGACACGTGCTGGAGATACTGGTGTGCATGCAATTTGATGCTACCCTCAAATAAAATCCAAACAATGTGTAGTTGTGTTTGTGTCCAGGTCTCCAGTCTACTATGGATGAGGAGACAGAGGAGGGGGTCCTCCCTCTAAAACCACTCTGTCTGGGGAACATGGCCGCCACAGCAAAGCTAAGAGGTAAGAAGAGGATCTCTAACCGTCTGTGACTGTTGTCCATCTCAGAGCTCAGCAGTGATATATCGTGACACCATCATTAGTCTGAGTTAAAGGAACACGCCACCCCCAGGTGAAATTGGGTCACTCCCTGCAGTCCCTAGAGTTGGATGAGTGAGCCAAAGCGTTTTGTAGCCGACCCAGCCATTGTCCTAATCTAGAAACGCCCCGGTTAGCTTTAGCTTAGCGTAGTCGCTGTATTCCAGAGTGTCCAGCTAGCATATCGTTGCAAAAGTGAATCAAATAACTCAAGATTTGTTATAATTATTTCTCGTAACCTGTACACTCACATCGAGTACAAATATCAATGCAAATTTACACAAAGGAATTTACTAGACCAATTTAGATTTGGAACTATTTTCGGGCATAGCACCAGCAAAGCACCGCTGCCAGGCGCAAGGACACCAGGCAGCACCTGAAAACCCTCAACTTCCGTCAATACACCGGCGTGACTACACAGTTTTCTGCTAGGTAGTAGTTTGAAGTTAGTTTCACTAACTACTGAAACTAACTATTTACTGAGGAAAAATGGTTATTTGCTGTGTGAAAGGATGCAAGAACAAGCAGAGGACATACACGAACATAATGTTTCACAGAATTCCAAAAGCAGTGGAACGAAGAAATGTTTGGCTTGCTGCCCTTGGCATTCCTGCAACAACACTGGTGGATAAAGTCAATCAATATCGTGTGTGTGATGAGCATTTCAAACCGAAGAGAAAATGCAGTATGCTACTAGAAAGATGCTGTTACATCTGAAGGATACGGCCGTCCCATCCATTTTCAATACAGAGGCAGAACAGTCCTCATCCATACCTGTAAGTATCATTTATCCCTCCTTAGCATTGCTAACGTTATAACTGAAACGTTAGTTCGACTCACATTGTCGCTTCCAGTTTTATTGTATAACTTCATTAGGCTGTCACGCCGGTGTATTGACGGAAGTTGAGGGTTTTCAGGTGCTGCCTGGTGTCCTTGCGCCTGGCAGCGGTGCTTTGCCGGTGCTATGCCCGAAAATAGTTCCAAATCTAAATTGGTCTAGTAAATTCCTTTGTGTAAATTTGCATTGATATTTGTACTCGATGTGAGTGTACAGGTTACGAGAAATAATTATAACAAATCTTGAGTTATTTGATTCACTTTTGCAACGATATGCTAGCTGGACACTCTGGAATACAGCGACTACGCTAAGCTAAAGCTAACCGGGGCGTTTCTAGATTAGGACAATGGCTGGGTCGGCTACAAAACGCTTTGGCTCACTCATCCAACTCTAGGGACTGCGGGGAGTGACCCAATTTCACCTGGGGGTGGCGTGTTCCTTTAAAGCTGTGTGTGTGTTGTGTTGAAGCCCAGAGCAGCAGGAGAGAGCAGACTCCCCTGGACCCAGCTGTGTCTCCATGAAGAGTGACCGGTCTATGGGTAGACCTGCTGACTTTAAAGATGGAAATCAGTATGTTGAGACGAAGTGAGGATTTATCAGAGTCCTCCGAGAGGCAATTCGTGGTACAGCACAGAACATATAGACACATTAAACCCCAAAATATATCAATGTTGTACCGCGACACAAACAAGAACCAGATTGATACGGAAATACAAAAGATGTCATTCCGCTATGTTGTGATGTGGCCATGTGCGTTGGGCTTCACATCTAGTAGCTGCTGCAGAATCACTGTGTTGCCTCTCCAGGCATTCCTTTTAATATTCATACATTTATTTCTAAATAATTATATGTAAAACGGGATGTGGATAATTACTTTACAGTTTAATTTAGCTAATGTATAAATTCATATTATTCATATCCGTTTTAGTTTTGTGATGATGTCACTTCCGGTTTGGTCACTTCCTGCAATGTCTCTTCCTGTTAACTTACCTGGGAAAAAGTAATGGCAGACATGTGCATCCGAATGTAAATCCATTAGCATCCACTTGGAAGCATCAAAGAGGCAATGTTGTAAGTTGTTTAATTGTTAGAGGACATGTTTAGGATAAAATATTATGGTGGATTTAGTTCAAAAAACGTTTGTGTGTTTATTTGCAGTTTTCACCGTTTGTTGATGAAGAAGTGTGACAGTAAAAGGTTAAATTTACTACGGCTCTCTCCTCATTGGCTACGGTTTAACTCAGTGTTTAGTCGGAGTTCAACACACCGCACAAGAACATATAGTGAAAAAACAGCATTGGATGTTTTGGTCGCGATGGCAACAAGCAACAGGTCGGCTGCCGGCAGTGCTAGGAGCAGCAAAACATCAGCATCATCAGTAAGCGCAGCCCACGCCCGGGCTGAAGCAGAAGCAGCAAGGTGAGAGCTTCATATGCTAGCCAGGAAGCTAAGATAAAATTGGAAAAGGCTGCGAGAGAAGCAGAAAGGGCCACTAGAGACGCTCAAAATAAATTGGAAACTACAAGAATAGACAGAGTTGGAAGTGCTAACCCTTCATAGAGAAGCTGATGCAGCCATAGTGACAGCTCGAGTGTTGGAAGACGCAGAGGCGATGCAGTCTGTTATCGAAGACGGGAAATCTGAATCCGAAAAGGTGAAAATCGAACGCACCAGTGAATGTGTTCGATCCCAGATCGACCTTAATAATCATTCTCCTTCCTCACCCTTACCCATTGCTCCCTCAATCAATGTAAGGTCACATGACAGCTTCATTTCATGGCATCCACCTGTGGAAGACGATTCACAACTACAACCTGTCAGCAGGGAAAATGCTGACAGTATGCAACCGTCTCCACCAGAATTATTCGACCCAACTAAAGCCGAAACAAAGGATAAGGTTAGTAGAGCCAAACCCACCATGAACGCTCATGATCCGTCGTATACTCCCCTCATATACTTTCCCCTCAAACTGGCACACCCATGTCCACTTTAGGGGAGCCTTTGGCACAGTATTTGGCACGACGAGACCTTGTGACTTCAGGGCTGTACCAGTTTGATGACAAGCCCGAGAATTATCGTGCATGGTACTCCTCTTTCTCCAGTGCAGCCAGTGAAGTTAACCTCACAGCAACCTAACAGTTGGACCTCATGACCAAATGGCTTGGAAAAGAATCTAGCGAACAGGTTAAACGCATGCGATCGGTGCATGTCAACAACCCCAATCTGGCTCTAGACAAAGCATGGGAACGGTTGCGTGAATCCTATGCTGCCCCTGAAGTCATTGAAAAGTCAATGTTTCAGCGCCTGGACAACTTTCCTAAGATTTCAGCCAAGGATCACTTGAAGTTACGTGAACTTGGGGATCTACTTGCAGAGATCCAAGGTGCTAAAGAAGATGGATATCTGACCGGCTTGTCCTATCTGGACACCTCTCGCGGCATAGGACCATTCATAGACAAACTTCCTTATGGGCTTCAGGAAAAGTGGGTGTCTGCAGGTTCACAGTACAAAGAAGAAAGTGACGGTCGCTTCCCCCCCTTCGAGTACCTTTGCAACTTTGTTAGCTACGAGGCGAAAAAGTGCAACAACCCTAGCTTCTTTCATCAAGGTTGCACCACAACACCCACCAAACCTGACAAACCATTTTCACGGGACTTTAACACCAACAAACCCATCTCCGTGCACAAAACGGATCTTTCCACAACCAACAACGACCCTTACAAGAACTGCCCATTACATAACCTACCCCATCCCCTTAAAAGGTGTAGAACATTTAGGAACAAACTCCTCGATGATAGAAAGGCCTTCCTCAGAGAGAAAGGAATATGTTTCAAGTGCTGTGTCTCCATCTCCTAGCCTCCATGATATTCCACTCACAGTTCAGACTGGCATTACACGACGGAGATAATTTGGAGCCGATCACCAAATGATCGTCCAATCAGCGTTGGTTTTGAGGCGGGTTCAAGTGTGACGCAATGAGGAGCGACTCTTCAGTCTAAACAACATGGCGGCTTCCGCGGATGTGATCGAGATGCGCGCAGCTATCGAGCAAGTTTTAGCAGAATTAGAGTGTATTCCTCCTCTAAAATATGAGCAAAAAGCGGCACTGGAGGCTTTTCTCGGAGGAAAAGATGCTTTTGCCCTTCTCCCGACTTGTTTACTTGATGAGCTTGCCTCGACGCTCTGTTATCACGTCATACGCTTCGTTGATCTGATTGGTTGATTTGGCCCGTCAATCACCAACATAGGCAGATGGTTTATCCAATCAGCAACCAGTATTTTCGCCCCCTCCGAAAGGCTCTCCAACGGAACGATTCCAGATGGAAATGCTGAGCCAATGTGAATCATTCCATCTGGCGGAGTCAGGTTAGATAACAGGATGCACTCATGTAAAATATCTATAGCATGAGGTGAGAGGTGTGTGTGTGTCAATTTAGGTTATTAATCTCTTATTAAAGGTACAATGTGTAAAATGTAGTGGCATCTAGCAGTGACGTTGCAGATTACATCAAACTGAATATCCCTGAATACCCCCACCACCAGATAACTGTGAAAACAAGTGCTTTAAAAACATTCAACAATATATAAGGTTAGAAGCAGGAGCATTACTTGGAAAAAGAAACACCTTAACAACTAGTGAGGTGATTCCATTACATAAGCTTCCTGCTAAATCTCCAGATGTTTTCCTCGATCTCCATTTTGCCCGCTGTTCCAGTTGTTGAATTGCTGAAGCAGCTCAACAAGAAGCTCAATTGGCTGCCGAGTCCCATTGGGGAGGAACCATCAGTTTCTCCTACCAGGAAGTGTTATAGCGATTCTTCCTCTACGTCATTAGACGTATGTCCATAAAGCCAGAAGATGTTTTGGACAAACCCTCATGTTTATACATGTATATTCAGGCTGATCACGCCGCTTCATGGAAATATTTGAGCAAGCGTCAAGCAAATGTCAGTACATTTACTTTAATACGTTGTAAGTTGTAACGGTATTAATGTTTGATCTACGTGTGCATAAACATTGTTCAGGTTGTGAATATGACTAGGCTATGAACTTGCCAGGTGTCTCGGTGCGGGGAGTTGTTTTTCCCTGTTCACCTGTGCACATTTCTCATCTTCACTCAACCAGTTTGTGATATATAAATATACACTCACCGGCCACTTTATTAGGTACACCTGTCCAACTGCTCTTTAACGCAAATTTCTAATCAGCCAATCACATGGCAGCAACTCAATGCATTTAGGCATGTAGACATGGTCAGGACGATCTGCTGCAGTTCAAACCGAGCATCAGAATGGGGAAGAAAGGTGATTTAAGTGACTTTGAACGTGGCATGGTTGTTGGTGCCAGACGGGCTGGTCTGAGTATTTCAGAGACTGCTGATCTACTGGGATTTTCACGCACAACCATCTCTAGGGTTTACAGAGAATGGTCCGAAAAAGAGAAAATATCCAGTGAGCGGCAGTTCTGTGGGCGCAAATGCCTTGTTGATGCTAGAGGTCAGAGGAGAATGGCCAGACTGGTTCGAGCTGATAGAAAGGCAACTGTAACTCAAATAACCACTCGTTACAACAGAGGTATGCAGAAGAGCATCTCTGAACGCACAACACGTCGAACCTTGAGGCGGATGGGCTACAGCAGCAGAAGACCACACCGGGTGCCACTCCTGTCAGCTAAGAACAGGAAACTGAGGCTACAATTCGCACAGGCTCACCAAAATTGGACAATCGAAGATTGGAAAAACGTTGCCTGGTCTGATGAGTCTCGATTTCTGCTGCGACATTCAGATGGTAGGGTCAGAATTTGGCGTCAACAACATGAAAGCATGGATCCATCCTGCCTTGTATCAACGGTTCAGGCTGGTGGTGGTGGTGTAATGGTGTGGGGGATATTTTCCTGGCACACTTTGGGCTTATTAGTACCAATTGAGCATCGTGTCAAAGCCACAGACTACCTGAGTATTGTTGCTGACCATGTCCATCCCTTTATGACCACAGTGTACCCATCTTCTGATGGCTACTTCCAGCAGGATAACGCGCCATGTCATAAAGCGCAAATCATCTCAGACTGGTTTCTTGAACATGACAATGAGTTCACTGTACTCAAATGGCCTCCACAGTCACCAGATCTCAATCCAATAGAGCACCTTTGGGATGTGGTGGAACGGGAGATTCGCATCATGGATGTGCAGCCGACAAATCTGCAGCAACTGCGTGATGCTATCATGTCAATATGGACCAAACTATCTGAGGAATGTTTCCAGTACCTTGTTGAATCTGTGCCACGAAGGATTAAGGCAGTTCTGAAGGCAAAAGGGGGTCCAACCCGGTACTAGCAAGGTGTACCTAATAAAGTGGCCGGTGAGTGTATAAAGAACTGGACCTTTATCTTTATCTCTGCAAATCAAGCGTTTTGCCTTCCTTTGTCAACTGGGATTGAGACCCAAGGGCACAAGAGAGCAGTAGAGACCCATCTCTACTGCAGTGAGACCCATCTCTACTGCAGTGAGACATGGAGCAAGTTTTCATGTTTCATATTATAATGGATACAATGCACCTCACTATTGCGCCCAACAAAGCTTTAGGGACCTGCAAGAAAAGGCCCATATCTGTATGTGCACTCGTAAGTATTCCCTTGTAATGCAAAATGACCTATGTACTGCAAAATAGTATATTAATGCATTTATATTATCACCACCCTTTGTCATCTTCCATTACAAAACACACTTTTTGCTTTGTAATTCAAATCGTATCACACGTTATTCACTTAGGAACTATATACAGCCATAGATGTGTTGTGTAATCCATGGATGAAATGCCTCTCTCAATATTATGACACGGCCATAATCTACTGCAAAGCAAAACACAACAAGGTACCGCGGTGTCTCTAATTTACTGCAAAGTACATCAGTGACACAGAACAATGTTGTGCTGCACAGTACTAGTGACAAAATATTACAAACCTATTTCCGACCCTATTTAATTTGTCTAGGTGGTAGTAGACACATAAACACACCAGCATGAGGTAAACTATCCAAATAAGACGATAGTATAACAGGGGTCCGTTTCACAAAGCAGGTTCAACAACCTCAGAGCCTAATCCTAAACGCTGAGTTGATCTACACTGGGATGGAAAACTCAGAGTTTTCGGTTCCAGAACAGCGGATTTGAGTTAATTTAATCAACTCAGAGTAGTTTCACCTAGAGTTAAGCGCGTGCACCACAACTATAAAAAGCCAGCATCAATGGAGCCCCGATTCGACGAGTCACCATGGCAACGGGGAAGAGGAGGGCTACGTTTTTCAGCAACCTCGAATTGGACATCCTAATGCGCTCATATGGCGAGTTTCAACACGTTTTTAGAAAGAAGTGCAACACTGCTGCGTAAGTTTAAATGTAGTCCTTTGCAATCACAGTAATATATTAATCACAGTAATATTAACCTTCATTTATTTCATTTAGGTGCAATCCAGCGGGGGAGAAGCGCACTTGGCAGCAGCTTAAGATGACATAAAAACATTGTTCAAACAGATAAGACCTCGGCATGACCATTTTGATCATGTTTTACACTGTAAAGTAAATATTAAGTGGCTATTTGACTGTGCAGTTGTTTTATCCCCAACATAATGCTGTTTTTACACACATAAATGTCTTCTCATCTATATCATGTTCTGTTAAATAATCAAGCCTATTTAAACTAACACAGACTACTCAGCCAACAGAAAGAAGGCAGATGCCCGTAAAACTGGTGGTGGCCCAGCACCGCCACCTCTAACGGAGGCAGAGGAGCTGGCCCTAAGCCAGTATATTGGAAGGCCAGTGGCTGAGGGAATCCCTGGAGGGAGCTCATCCTCTGAGTCCACCCCCCAATACCTCCTTGATGGCTCTGACAGGTTTATGTCCAGGGAAATCGACAAACATGGGTAAACGCCGTTTCATGGCGAGGCACACTTTTCTGACCGCCCTGCATACAGTTGCCTTGCTCAAGTGCTCTGCATCTCCGACATTGTACAAAAAACCTCCATTTGCAAAGAAACACAGTGCAACACACAATATCTGCTGGGATGTGAGAGCAGACTCCGGTTGGTAATGTTGCAAATGTAAGGACGGATTAGGTTGTGTATGTAAATGATGGACTGTGACGTGAAACGGTACCGCTGAAAAAGATAATTGTCTGGAAATGATAATTGTCTGGAAATGCTACATCTATGCGCGGTCTGATAACCCTCTCCCGACGAATATTTAATTCTCTGCGCAGTAATGCTGCACCTTCATCCACGGGATGGTTGTCAAAAGGACATGTCATGTTCGTGAAAAGAGTCGCCTCCTACTGTGCCTAATGGACTTCTGAAATAGCCTACTGACTCTGATTTTTTTTAATGATTTTTGACAGACGGCTACGCCAAAACTCGCCTGCTGACTGAATCAATGAAAGAGGAAATCAAATGGCGTGTGTGGCTGAAAGAGGGTGGAGACAGAGAGAAACTCGAGGTTCATTGAGAAAAACCTGGTCCCGACCAGGTTAGGTTCATAGAGTCTGTTACTACGGTAACTGACCGAGAGCTTAAGTTACCTCTCTCTCTGAAACAGGCTAGAGTTACCCCTCTTTCTCTGGTTTGAGTTACCTCCCTTTGTGAAACGGAAAACTCAGAGTTTCCCTCATTTCAGGGTTAATAAACTCAGGGTTTTCACTAAACCTGCTTTGTGAAACGGACCGTAGGCTGCCTTAAACCTGGGTTTGCTCAGTGAGCACAACCGTATAATAAACGTTTAACGTGTAGCCTATAGTGTAGCCGTAATGAATTCAATATATACGACTTTATTCTCATAATTAATTCAATATTTACGACTTTATTCTCGTAATTTAATGAAAAAAAAGATTCTTAATGTGGCCCTAATACTCCATCGTAATATATTAATGAGACTTCCCATACCCGTATGAATTAATGAGATGTCACGTAGCGCCCCGCAAGAAGAAAATCATTCATTCAAGCCATGTACTGTTTTCTCGATCGCTCTGCCTTGTCAAATGATATGGAGGGGTTTGTTTACTAGTTCTGCCATCGGAGAACGCTTCGTCTTTTGCCACCCAGAAGAACGTACAGTATATTGTTGTTGTGACGTGGTGATTTGTCGTGTTGATAACATAGACATCTTATATCATGAATGTATCTAATGTATGTATATAGTAACATATGTATAAGATGTCTATGCTTGATAACGCACTAGAGGGATCACTCGCCTCTGATTGGCTAACATCAAGCAAGTCATTTAAATTCCATGAATATTCATGAGTAAGAGCTGAAAACCTCTCGTTCTTCCCCCCCACCTCCTCCTCCAAACTAGAAAAGCCTGAAACAGGCGCACCAGAGCATTTTTTTCACCAAAACGGGCTCACAGGGCATTCATTAATACCAGGGACCACTGCAAAATTAACAAAAAAACCATGAAATGAGACCTTTAAGACTTTTATTACAAATCCTGTGTCAACAGGACTCAAAGAATCAACAGAATTACAAGCATAGCATAGTTTGACTACACAAACATAAGTTTAGACTATCTAAACATGCCATAAGAAACTTACAAGAGTACGATAACGATAATGCAGTTTTTGACGGACGGTAAATGCTAATATTGTCTTACCGAGGAAGTATTGTTTGTGTTGAGTGGAAACGCTAAGCGTGTAGGGATCAGACCCAGGGCTCCCAGCCCTGCCAGACCCGGCCCAGCAGGTTGGGGTCCGTGGCCTGGTCCAGGAGACAGTCCACCTGCTGCTCCACCGTCAGGCCCTGGGCTGGTAGTCGGGCGCGCACGTTGTGCTCCTCTGTGCCCAGCGCCACACACTGCATTCCCCTGAAGGCGGGCTCCTTCTCAAAGCCCAGCTTCAACTCCTCGCTGACCAGAACCAAACACATTGTATCAGGCTCACTGATCAGGTATCAGTGAGCTGGCCCAATCAGGGGCCAGATTTACAAAAGTATCTTAAGAAGAAATGCTATGGAGTTCCTAAGAATGTCCTTAACAGCAATTCCTTGATATTTCCCCAAGAAGCTTTCATTGTCTTAAGAACTTCTTGCATTTATTTCTTAAGTTATTTCATTCCATTTTTAGGATTTTTTAAAGTAGTCTCACTTTTGGGCCATGTGTGCGGATAAGTGAAAATCAATTAAGTAATAAACAAATTGCGTAGTTAGCATAGTGTGTAGTAGCCTAGATGTGTCTTCCTATATTATAACAACATGCACATTTTAAATCAGTGAGTAGCAACATCTTACAATGAGATTAGACCCAAACACAGCAAAGCTATTGGGTGTGGTGGTTATTGTACCTGGTAATGATGGCAGGATTTGCCCCCTCTAGCTTTCTGCGGGCGAAGTCCACCTTCTGCAGCGGGTACCAGTTGATTTCTTTGGTGTTGACGGTTAAGGTCCAAGTCCCGCCTTTCTTCAGTTGTTTCAGCTCAAAGTTCTGGGAATTCAGACAAGCGTCACCACTGTGTATTGGCAAGAATCAACATTGCTATACTATGACACAATGCAAGGAAAAGAAAGATACTAGTACTCGAAAATGCAAACAAAAAAGTAATTGCTGTTGCAGTGCATTGAATATGTATAGTTATTGTAATTAATGAGTTGATTATGTATAGTTTCTGTAGTTAGTGAGTTGATTATGTAGTTACTGTAATTAGTGAGTTGATTATGTATAGTTACTGTAATTAGTGAGTTGATTATGTATAGTTACTGTAATTAGCCATAACATAATCCTTATATCAATTTTTTCTATTAGGATGAACCTTAAAGAAAGCACTCACCTTCCAGTCCAGGGAGGGCTCCTTGACGAACACGTCCATAGTGTTGAGGAGGAGCTCAGGCTGGGCCCGGAAGGCCCTGAGGGCATGCACCATGACGCTCTGGATCAGACCCGACTCCCTCAGCGGCTCCATCAGGCTCACAAACTGCCTGGTCAGCCGGAAGGGCATGAGCTCCGGCACCGCCAAGAACTGTCCCGTCACAAAACAATCACAGTCACTTTAAACATCTGGTCTGAGCCACACACACACGCACACGCACACGCACACACACACACACACACACACACACACACACACAGTATCCAAAATTCTATTTGGAAACTTTAAGTATATCTACCATATTTAAATAGTTTGTCATCTCCAGTCTACACTATTATCTACAGTGTATAAATATTGTTATCCATGTATTGTGTCTAGCAGTTGGTGGGTCAGAAAGAGGCACACTCTCTTTAACAAGGTAAATGGTATGAGGCAAACGGTAAGCAGAAAGGGAAGATGTAACGTGATCAGAACACGTGTTCAATTATGTCCTTATATTAGCAGTAGACGGTATGACGACACAAGCTACCTTTCAAATGTGGCTCGTTATTTCGATAGCAAACATCCATCCATTAGCAACCTCGAGTGGCTTGAGTTGTAGCTACAACTGTCTTTTGAAAATGTTGACACTTCTGAATAACGTCAAGACTCGTTATTTACTATGGAAACCAAGGCAAATTAATTCTGCGAGCGTGTCTTCCAGCCAGGTAACACCAGAATGTTTTTTACACAACCTTATTAATACCAAAAAATACTGTTGGACCACAATACAATTATTCATGGATGGACACGTTATATTCTTGAGAAACTTTGTAATTCTGCAGTATAAAAGTTACATAGTGCAGTTTTAAAGGCCAAATTAAGGCCACCAAATGACATGGACACACAGGACGGCGGCCAATGGGGGATGGTGGCTTTGTAAGCAACAGGCCGGGTGGCGAACCTGCGTGGCCGAACCGAAGGCGTGTCCAAAGTCGATGCCGACCATGCCGCCGGTCTCCGTGTTGACCATGAAGTTGGACAGGTGGCGGTCGCCAATGCCCAGGATCCAGTGGCTGACGCACAGCAGCGCGTGGGAGCTGACAAAGTGGGAGCGTAGCGAGAGGAACGCCTCGGGGCTGGTGCTCATCCTCATAAACGCTCTCCTGGAACCACACAGAGGGAGAGAGAGGGGTGAGAGAGAGAGAGAGAGAGAGAGAGAGAGAGAGAGAGAGAGAGAGAGAGAGAGAGAGAGAGAGAGAGAGAGAGAGAGAGAGAGAGGGTGGGTCGAAAGAAAGAAAGAACGAAAAAATGAAAGAAAGAACGAACGAACGAACGACGGACGGACGAACGCACGGAAGGAAGGAAGGAAGGAAGGAAGGACGGACGGACGAACGAATGAACGAGAGAGAGAGAGGCAGACAGAGATTTTCTCCAATTCAAGCAATAGTATCCCTTCTAGTACTGGTTTTTTGTTGCAGTGTTGGTTGTAGGACTACTGTGGAGGTAAGGAACTAACCATGCTAAAGTAAAGAAAGCTTTAAAAAGGCAGAGAGATATTAACACAATGACGCAAGCAAACAACGTGCAGTGACGTGGTAAACATAAACAAAGATGTCGGCAGTGTGGAGATATTTCAAAGTTAGGGAGAACGAAAAACGAATTGCGGTTTGCAGCAAGTGCTCAGCCGAAATATAAAGTATAGTATAAGTAAGGGATAATGCCCGATGAGGTGTCCATTAACAGAAATGAATGGACGACACGGAGGCGTGAACCGTCCGACGCGAAGTCCATTCATTTCTGTTAATGGACACCTCGAAGGGCATTATCCCGCTTATACCATGGTCACTTACGAAAGAAAGAAATATTTAATCAATTAATAATACTTTAATGTGTTTTAGAGTTAAAATTGTGAGGGTTTTTTTAAGTCGAGCGGACTATTTAATATCTCCCGTATGCAGGCGTTGCCAAGCAACGTGGCCACAGCGTCTTCATAGCGTCAACATCTTTCCTAGGTGTACATTAACACTTTTTAACCTATACCCTCCAACCAATCAGAATCGAGTATTCACCCAGACCATGGTATAAAACAATTTAAGGGTTGTCTCAGATGTCATAGTTTCCTTCTTTTTAATTTGAAGCTGAAGTACTGTTATTGACAAATCTGTTCTGGTCTGGGATATGTTATGTAGTTTATGTACCTGTATAAGTGTATGAGGTTACAAGCACACTTATTGCAATTTACTTGAGCCTTCTGTTTACATTATTAGCCTACTGTGACTAAATAGACTTGTGCCAAAAGGACAATAATTCATTTGTTGTGGGTTTATCCACCTTTATGCACTTCTTTGTTCTTTTGGGAATGCACTTCTATTTAATATTCAAATGTCAGAATATTAAATAAACATTTATTTTGTTTGAAAAGCATGTCTAAAAATGTATTTTATTTATGCAATATTTTAAAAAAAATAATGAAAAAGTTAACCACATTCGGTATTCAGTATTATTCGGTATTTGGCCAAGCGTTTAAATTTTAATTCGGCTTCGGCTTCGGCCAAAAATGTTCTATTCGGTGCATCCCTAGTTGTAATGCGTGTGTTTTGTTATATAGTTATTGGTGTGGTGTTATTATCAGTTGAGCATGTTGTAATGTGCGTGTTACCTGAGCAGATCCACGGGGACAAGCTGGGAAACTTTCATGAAGTTGTTGACAGCATCCGCACGCTTTGCCTTTCTGGAAAAGCGATACAAACAAACTAAAGGTGTGCTTCTGGTTTGATAGGTAGATTAGGATAGTATGGTAAGCATTCCACTTACTTGTAAACTTCTTGATATCTTGCCAAACCTTCTATCTTGCTAGTAGCAACGTTGGTTAGCCAACTAACATAGACTTCATTAGGCCTTAAAACAAACAAATTGATTTAAATGTTCAATGCAATAATAATAATAAAAAAAACAGCTGAGATGCAGGTAGAGGTGGGCACTGGGTGGCAGTGAATCTATTCACACAAAATAGACAGTTGGACATCAAACCCTCACAGTGTAGCGGTGATAAAACAGAGTCAATTAATATGACTAGTCAATAGATAAATGAATTCACAGTCATATAGATGACCAATTCATCATTTTAGTCGTTCATCTAATAAAAATAAAAAATACATTTGACGCTCAGAGCTGACAAATGCATGGTGCTATGATATATCCAAGAATAAAAAAGAGATATCCAAAAATATAAAATGAAACTAATGAGCAGTCAAGTCCAGTGTGTGTACCTCATGTCCATGTTGTGCTCCTCCTCGGTCTTGGTGCTGGACAGCAGCTCTTTCAAGGTGCATGTGTTCTCCATCCACTCAATCATACCAATTCTGCCAAAGCACACAGGCTGACTATGATACCAAAGAACAACTACTCACTTAAAAAGTGCTGTAAGTAAGATTTGAGAGTTGTAAAGAGAGAGAGCAGAAAACAGCAGAAGATGAAACCAAATGAAAACCCCTCTCCTCTCTGCTCCCTCCCTACATTTCTCCGCCATTGAGCATTGAGTGTTGCATTTCACACACCTGTGATTGACAGGCAAGATTGATTCCCTGAACCAATCAGGGAAGAGATGCCCTGCTTCATCATAAATGAGCCGGGAGTGGTCTAAAATCTCATACAGCGGCAGGCGCGGTCAACTAGAATATATCAAAGTAAATAAAAGACTTAAATTGCCCTTAAATCTTACCCACAGCACATTTAAAGGAGAACCAAACACCATGTTAGTGCTAGTCCCCGCCCACTATCACAATTTAAAATGCCTTCTCTCCGACTTCCTGGCAGACAAATTTAGGGGCGGGGCTATGTTGCTGTTACACTTTCTTTTACACATCTCTTGCTCAAAACACTCCCGCTTGTTTCATTCAGATTTGGGGGGTGTAGCCAGAACATTTGATTTTACATTCGATGTTCACATTATAAAGATCACCAGGTGTCTCTGAATGATAACAATGTGTCCCTATTAAAGGCAGAAGTATAACTTTGGCCTCAAGTCCAATTGTATTCCCCATACCATAGGATGCTGCCACATTAAACCTCCCCACTAATGCATGGCACAAATAAAATAAATATGTGCCTTGCTCCACCAGGGCCCATGGGAGAAGTCTGCCTTCAGGGCTTTCTGCCTAAAGCCTAAACCTAACTAAGTGGTTGTGTTGCCTAAACTAGTAGTTGTGTTGCCTAAACCTAACCAAGTAGTTCTGATGCCTAAACCTAACCAAATTGCGACAAACAAACTAAAACAAAAAATAAATAAATAAGTCAACTAAGTTTAGAAACAATACTGGACACGAACGCCGGTCTCCTGGGTGAAAGTCCACCATTCATCCACCATGACCTCCTCCCTACATGTTGTCTCTCTATGGCACTCTGGCAGAAAGCCCTGAAGGCAAACATCTCCCATGTGCTCCACCAGGGGAGCTAGAGGTCCCGGTACCTGGCGGTGATGGGGATGACCTGGTAGGTGCGGAGCTGCAGGCCGCGCTGGGTGCAGGGCGTGTGGCCGGCCAGCAGGATGTTCATGACGCTGAAGAGCTGTTCGATGCGCTGGTCCTGCCTCAGGTCCTCGCCCCCCTTCACCAAGAAAGGGTGGTCACGCTCGTCGTCGCCGCGCACAATCATCCGCTTGGGCCGGCGGATGGAGGACATGACCTTCACCTGCAGAGGAAAGGTCAAGAGGTCAAAGGACACGTACTCGTGGGAATGGGCGGATCTAGTGTGGTGATGGCCGCGTGATAATGTGATGAAAGGGAACATACCCTCTCATCGAAACCTGTGATCTTTGCGTGGTACTCTGGCAAGGGTTTGGATCGGCCATCATACTGTCCTGTGAAGACCGCCGGAGGAGAGGACACAGTGTTGAAGACACACAATGTGAAATTGTACAAATTTGTAATTTAGATGTGGTACAAACATCAATGTGACTTAGGCTAAGTATTAAATAAGTGTAAATATGCAGTTCGGTATGATCAACTGAATTTCCACTTGGGATTCAATAAGTACATCTTAATCCTATTCTTTTTTAGAAGGCTTCATTAGAGTAATTCATCAGTGATCAGACACTTGGAGCTGCACAGTACATCTTAGATTTGCACTGATCTCTGATCTGGCTTCCAAGCAACATCCAATTCAGTCTATTACATCTTTTCACATGCATCTCTCCTAATTCCATTGGCCCTTGGCACCCAATCTGACGGTCCACCACAAGAGAAGCGTATTTTTGTAGGAAAGTGGTCGACTCATTGTGTAACACTGGCCCGGGACTAGGGATGGTATACACGATAGTTACACAGTTTTATCGTGGAATGTGAAACAATAAGTTAATCGTGGAGAACTTCCATTATTGTTATTATCGTGAATCGGGATAATCGTGAATATCCTCACGAGTGACTTGAAAAAGCTGTCTAGCTCGCTAATGTACAGTCCTATTTTGATTTCCTGATTTACTTTGATTGCCACAAAGGAGAGCCTGCATCTTTCCAGTCATTTCAAAATCCTAAGCCTGTCACCATGGTTGAAGGCTTAGATTCGGAGGCGGGCCTGCCCGTTTGTTTTTCACTGAAAAGGATTTTCACAAAAAAAAGATGTGTCCTATCTGTGCGATAAAAATATTTGTTTCTTAACAAAATGTAAGGTAGGGTGATTGCAGTATGTTTTAGTGCCATTTTAAGAGTTTTAAGCATATTTTGATGATTATCGTGATATGATGAATCGTAATTATTTTTCGATAACGCCCAGGATAATGGTGACATGACGTTTCCATTTGGTCCCATGCCTACCTGGGACCTCCAGCTGGTTGCGGAAGGGGTCCGCCCTGTAGGCACTCAGCCAGGGGGAGTACTCCTTCAGGTTGCCTGGCTCCTTCTGGGTGGACCGCATGGACCCAGCCAGGTCTTCCACCTGCTTCAGGAACCTCCTGTCCTTCCTGGACTCAAACAGCCGGGCCCCCCGGGGGCCCAGCAGCTTCTCCACATCTTTGGAGAATTTCTGGAACATTTCAAAGAAGATATTTAAATCCAAATATGAATGCATGTCATTCAATTTACGCTAAATTTTCCTTTCTTTCTACCTGCAGAACAATGTAATCCTTTTGTTGTTGCAATTCATACACATTGGACAAGGAGAACAACAATTTGGCAGTTGATGTTTCTGTTTACAGTAATGTTTAAAATTAGTACCAAGTACTAATTTACACCAAACAGACCAACCAACCTGGATGAATTTCTTCCGGAAAGTTCCAAATCCTTCAGCTCTGGCATTCCCAAGTGACGCATGCATTTCGTTGTACAAGCGGGCCATCTTCTCCTTGTCAAAACCCGGTTTGTCCAGCTCGTTCTTCACATAGTCCCACCAATCCTGGGGACAGGTTGACAGACGGAGATGAAGGGAGGCTGATCTTGAGACTGAACTGTGTTGTTGAGATACTAAATGGACAGGATTACTATAGTGGACCACATTACCTTGAACAGCATTTCAGGGTTTGTGAGCTGCTGCAGAGCATCTACAAAGTTCTGTACAGCTCCGCCCTTATCCAGAAGACTGGTGAGTCTGCAAACGCATGCATACCAAAAAAAGCCCATTAAAACATTGCCAGTGGTGAAGTGTTGGGGAGACATAGTGCAGAAGAAGCTGAATCCTACTTGGTAACAAACTCCTGCTGCCTGTGTCCCGTGGCAGAGTCCTGGAAGTGGTAGCTCTCTCTGCTCGCCATGAGTGCGTACACTAGCGCCTGCGGGTAGCACTCCGCTATCTGGCCAATCGAACACTGCACCGCCACTGCTTCCTGCCTGTCCAGTAGGGCCACCATCTGACTGATCCAGCCAATCAGCATCCAGCATGGCACCGTTGCCATCTACTCACAAAACACTGCAATGTCAACTCAAGATATGATAAAGTAATATCTTGTGTTAAATATTTCAAGTTCAAATTTCATTTGTCACATACTAAATCTAGCTGTGAAATGCTTACTTTGCCTGCTCCTTCGACTATACACAATAATTATTATTATTAAGTATAAAAGTGAACAGGTAAAATAAAAGTACTAGTATATAAGAAATCAAAAATCAAATCTTAATAAAATTAAATCACGGTATATGAAGTTTTATATGTGTATATATGATGCTTTTATTTTGACAGTCCTGCTTTTATTGTGAACGTTTTATTGTGAAATTCTTGCTTTTATTTTGCCACCTCTTTAGTCATGAGGTCCAGCGTCTCAGAGGGGTAGAGCTCGATGATCTGCAGCAGGCGGGGGAAGCGCAGGCGTGCGTCCTCGCTGTTCAGCTTCAGGGCCTTCAGGGTGTTCTCCACCACGTGCACGGGCAGTGTGGACAGCTCAGGAAACTCACTCACTGTCCACACACACACACACACACAATATTTATATCATATCATACTTTTTTCAAACTTTTTCATACTTTTTTTTGTGCATTTAACTCTAGATTTTTGGACCAGGATCCATCCATAGCCCTACTACCCACTACATCACCTTTCATCTATAATACTTTTTTTTAGGGTTTGGTTTTCCTTTAAAAAAAAAAATATTCAAGCCCCTTTTATACAGAGATCCCGCAATATTGCTGTAAAGAATAGCTGTCATTATGTTGGCTTTGCTTTTTTACAGAGAACCAAACAAAGCCGGCATAAATTCCTGTGTATCCTATACAACATGTTAATTTGTAATGTTACAATGGCGGATTCGTGCAAAAGTGTTTGTGTGATCAGAAATATGTTGGAGGAAAAATTGAAGAGAAGCAGGGAGCGGTTCGAGGCAGAAAGGTGTGCAGACCTTAGATGCTGTGTGTAACTTTTATACAGAAGGCAAGGCTGAATAAATGCGTAACATTCCCACCCTGAACAGGCAATGTAGAAAGGGCCTAAATGACATTGGATTTGTAAACTGATTACATTTGTCTATTCCCCTATGGCTAGGAAAGGAGGCTGTGTGTTGTGTTGCCAGCCTACCAACGTCGCTGCGCTCCTCGTCTCGCAGTAGCTTGTCACAAAAGTTGGCCAAGGTCATGTAGGTGTGGGCCACGCTGCTGGCCTCCACACACTCGCTGCTGTACGACTGCAGCTCCTCGTCCGCCTTCCTGGCACCGCCAAGCAGGAGGTCTAGCGCCCTCAGCTGCAGCCCCGCCTCCACCGTCTGAACACAAGGACATTTGAACAGGCAATTTTTTTATATCATGTAGTATTGACAGCTAGCCTGACATCGCCAGACCAATTCGCAAATGTGTTAGTCTGGAAGTCTCGGTTCATTCTCTGGATGGAATTGGATAGACCGACAACCAAGCAGAGCAACGAAATGTCAAACATCTTTCTTATCAACAAAGGATAGTTGTTTGTTCTTCTTTTTGAGAAAATATACTGTCCAGTTCATTTAATACTGTCCCGATAGCGGATTCAACAGTCTGTTCCACATCAGTGGCAGCCATCTTGGTTGTTTATGAAAATGCCTCAACGGCGCTCATCGTATAAAACCTGCCCCATATTAGATAAACGGTTATTTGCCTGACCTGGGTCAGGTCGGCTGAAAATCTATCTGAACGGGAGGGGGGCCATATGTATCTACCAGAGCAAAAAAAACATGAGCTCGCAGATCTGTCTAGGTACCAGGCTTGATTGAATCGAAGGCACAATTGAAGACAACACAATTTCAAAAAGAACATTTAAAAACCTGTTTTTAAAACTTCCAATGTCCTTTTTTTTCCTCCCACAAGTTTGCTTACGTCCATTTAAAGATTCAATATTTAGAAATATTATTATAAACAACAAAGAAAACAGACATTTAAACCGAGTAGTCCCTGACCTTAGGCTGGCTGGTCTTTGCGGAGGACCCAGCGAGCTTCAACACCTTCTCAGCCATGCTGGTCTCCACGGTCTCCAGAACAGAGGGGCTACTGCCTACTGCCGAGGCCAAGAGGCGGTACGAGGTGCCCTGCAGGATCCTCTGGGAGCGGAAGACCTGGGCGGGATGCGAGGCGCAGTCCGACTCCAGTTCCTCTGTAGAGATGAGACGACAAACATTTAAAAGCAGACACCGACAGTAGTGAGAATTTTCTAGTCACTACGGCAACTCAAAGCACTTTGTTTTTAATTTTTGCATTTGATGTACTTTTTAAATGTTCCTGTATTGTGTTGCGAACTGTTCTCTACATGCCTCTGCAAATTGCCCCTCAAGGACAAATAAAGTGTTTGATTGATTGACACCCACAAACCACCCCGACACCCACAATCCACCTTGGCAACCACAAGCCATCTCAACGGCCACTAGCCATCTCAACAGTTGGCCAGCAGAAGCTGAAGATTTAAACTAGCAACCCTTCAGTTGCCTGTTGACCTGCTCTACTTCCTGAGCTACAGCTACCTGGATCAGCAGGTCATCCCTCTATTGTTGGGCTTTGGATTCAACCAGTTTATCACTCCTCTCAAAATGTGACCAACGTTGTTATTAAAACCGTACATGCTTCTCCATACACCTACAAATACACCTTTAGCGGACAATGTTTGATCCCAGCAGTGGGCATTGTTTAAGTTAGGAAGAGGGGCTTCAGCCAGGGCTGAAGTGTCGGTAGTGTGGGCTTACCCAGCAGTGGGATGCTCTTGAGTACAGTAGTGATCTGCTCCACGGGACTCTGAGCAAGGCAGCGTTTGTGGCCGAAGCGGCTGAAGCTGTGCACCCACTGCAGGAACCATCCTCTCTGCGTCTTGGCCTCCCTGTGGAGCTCCTTCAGCAGCTTGGTGGCTACTGGGAAATTACTCTGCAACAAGGACATGATGGGTGTTTTACTGTCAAGATGCTGACAAATACACGGAAAGACACTACCGTCCATTTGATCGACTTCCACACTTTGGCGGTTGTATTGCTGAGGACCCAAGGAAGTGCAGTGTCGAGTTTGGATGAGCGATTGTCAGGAAGGCTGCAAGCAGCTCATTTTGAACGGGCACTGCATTAGTTTTACAAATAACAGACAAAAAATGTTAGGACTGCAAATAACTAAGCTCTGTGCTTATTGATCTAATCTTTTGTCTAATTTGATATTAAACGATGTCTGCCTTCACAAGGTACTTTTAACTAGGGATGTCCCAATCAGGTTTTTTTGCCCCCGAGTCCGAGTCCGAGTCATTTGATATTGAGTATCTGCCGATACCGAGTCCCGATCCGATACTTTTACAGTACATAAAAAAATGAAGAACACGAAGAAACAGATCCAGGATGTCCCTGATTTTTTATTGACTTATTACTTATTTTATCATTTAACACTTATAAACAGAGCACTTCTGTGAGGTAGCTTGAACAATCAAGTAATCAAGTAATAAAACAATTATTCACATTGGAGTTTAGTGCAACAATGTCTAATATAAAAACGAACAAGAGCTCAACTTGAAATACCTGGCAGGCATGTAAACAAATAAGCAAATAAAAGTGCCACAGTGTTATAAAGTAATGTGCTTTTCGGAACTGCACTCCTAATTTACTCTCCTCCACTGGCTTCACAGAAGGAAATGTACGTTTTTCTTGATGAAAACCACTTTGTACTTTAAACAATAGAGCGTAACAGTGACCGCCCCCTTTTTAACAGCTCCGGTGCCGGAAGTAAATTTCCCATGCATTTATCTCGTCCACTTTTCGTAGAATCCTTATAAAAAGAGTATTAAGCCTTTAACCAAGTCAATCGTTCGTTATGGTAGTCGTGACCATATTATGTTTGATTCGGGATGAGTAGATCCTCACTCGGTCAACAAAATAATGTACACAGTCTTGTACCTTTGCCTTTTCTTCCGTTTTCCAAATTCATTTTATGCCCGAATCAAACATAATATGGTCACGACTACCATAACGAACGACCATTGAATAATGACTGAATACATAGGGATACAGGGATACAAAGCGGCTTCAGTCCCCCGGTCACCTGTTTCCATGCGCTGTCGGCCATGCGCAGCTTCATGCTGAACTTGCAGTTGTTGACCAGGACATCCACAGAGTCTCCAGAGCCGTCCACCTCCATGCTGTCTGCCTGGCTGCCCAGCTTCTCATAAATCTTGTCCAGGAAGAAACACCTGAACCACGGGCAGTGAGTGTGTGTTCATCACAGCTCAACTCTCTCAGTATGAGAAAAAAAAAAACTATATACGGTATATATATATATATATATATATATATATATATATATACGGTATATATATATATATATATATATATATATATATATATATATATATATATATATATATATATATATATATATATATATATTAGTGGTGGGCATAGATTAATTTGTTTAATCTAGATTAATCTAACTGTAATCTTGGAATTCATCTATTGTTGACCGGAGGGGGAGAGGTGCGCGATTGTTATATTATCGTAACCCAGGGGGGGCGCCGGGCAGAGGACACAGCCCTTCCGCAGCGCAGCCGTTCCGCAGTGCTTACCTTCCTTGGTGGAAATCCGGTATAGACCCAGCTCCCAACCCAACTTTGAGAATCACGCACGATAAGAGTCTCGCGTTATCGCAGCGCGTTAACGCCGATAGCGGCCCACCACTAATATATATATATATATATATACACATATACACACACACACACATATATATGCCATTTGGTGGACGCTTTTATCCAAAACATATTACAGTACCGTGAGTACATAAATTTAGCATGGGTGGTCCCAGTGGGAATCGAACCCCTAACCCTGGCAATGTTAATGCCATGCTCTACCAGTTGAGCTAGTCAGGATCCAACCTGGCCCTTACCTGGACGTGATGACGTCATCCCAGACGTTCATTGGATCTACTCTGGTGTCTGGGTAGCGATTGGTCCAGGACCTGATCAGCCGTTTCAGAGAGGAAACGGACACTAAAGAACACACAAGAACAAACATTACAACATTACAGTATGTGTGATGGTGGCTGGTTAACCCCTCGGCTCCACCGGAGCCAGCAGTCCAAACTAAAAAGCGCTTTAGCTCTTGATGGCTAGAACTGAAACTAGCGTCGCTTTCACTCATAAATGATGGCATCGTTCTTGGTACATAGATTTTTTGAGTGTACAAAGAGGCTGTGGAGTACATATGATGATGGCGACGCAATGCAGTATTTTCAGCGAAGCCCCGGGGTTATCAGACCTGTGTGTGAATCTTTAATTAATAAATATTATTATTTAAAAAAATATTAGTAAGTTGTTTAAACAATGGTGTAATGTATTCATAGTAGAGGTAAAAACCTAAAAATAAATAACATATTACGTTGATGTTACAACTTTCAACGTGATTTTGATTTGTGAGGGACCAAGCGATCGGGCTGCTTAAAACACCTGATAATGTGTGGTGTGGGCTAGATGTGGGCTAAATAGATAGATAGATACTTTATTATTTGTTCCTTTGGGGAAATTGGTTTGCAAAGACATAGTCATACACATACTATACTTTGCACCTTGCAGTAAATTCTGTGTAGAAAAGAAGAAGAAAAAAGAGAACAAGCTAAGACGGGGGCAACTCTTCCCCAGACCAGCTGGGCATCCATAGTGACCAGGAAGGAGTGGTTGAAGTGCATGGGGGGTAAGGTGCTAGTGTTACCCGTTTAAAAACTTAAAGGCATGTGGTACAAATGAAAATTAGGATCTCTAAATGTGTGGTGTGGGCTAGTTGTGGGCAAATGTGTGGTATGGGCTAGTTGTGGGCTAAATGTGTGGAGTGGGCTAGTTGTGGGCTAAATATGTGATGTGGGTTAGTTGTGGGCTAAATGTGTGGTGTGGGCTAGTTGTGGGCTAAATGTGTGGTGTGAGATAGTGGGGGCTACAGACCATCTCCTCTGATGAACAGTAAGAAGTCCTGGATCTCGGTGAGCGCCTGCACTGACTGCAGGATGGTCAGACGACTCTGGCTCAGAAGTGTGTCCACGCTGGAATACTTCTGGCTCAGATGAACAGAGCAAAGACAAAAGGAAACATCAGTGATCAGTATCTTCCCTTTGGCCAAACAGACTTTGCAGATGTTTTGCAACTGCTTTGCCCTAAATGAAACAAAGCTAATGAAACACAGTTGATTGAAATTGCTGTTTCTTATGGGTACAAATGTGATTCCCGATTTTGTATGACATTGCTGGCACTAATTTGAGCCAATCAAGAGACAGAAGTTGCATTAAAGGTGCAATGTGTAGGATTTAGTGGCATCTAGTGGTGAGGTTTCAGATTGCAACCAACTGAATACCCTCCCTTCAACGACGTAGGAGAAGCTATGGTAAGGTGAGGTAAGGTGCCAGGAGATACTTCCAAAAAGATGTCATCGTCTACGACAGCATCGAGTAGCCAAGTGTGAAGTGATGAGGTTCTGTCTCACTAGCTGTGAACCTCTACAATGAGGTAAGCAGATTTATCGTTACCTCATTGTAGAGATTTATAAATTGCATGTATATTTAGTCTGTAAAACTATAGTCATAGCTTACAAGTAAGATAGCCATTATGATTAAAAATTTAAAACGCGCCCTCTGTAGAGCCGTTTGTCCGTTGTGGGCTACTGTAGAAACATGCTGGTGCAACATGGCGGGCTCCGTAGAAGAGAACCCGCTCCCTATGAAGCTATAAAGGGCCACTACATTCTACACACTGCATCTTTAACCTGTTTTTTTCACCCAAAATACGAGCTTTGATTTGAACGTTTTGGTGTGGTTGTCCTCTTCAGTACCTGCATGAAGAGCTCCAGGGCATAGTTGGCGTAGTACTTGGCACGGTCGTAGTCATCTTGCAGTATGTACAGCAGGCTGAGCTCCTGGCTGTGGTGGCTCTCCAGCAGCCTCTGGCGCTCCTCAACCCGCATGGCCCGGTCCACGAAGCTGAGCAGCGCCTGGTCCCGCTGTCCCCGCTGGAGCTGCTTCAGCATGCTGCGCAACATGTGGCCCAGGTACACCTCCTACACACACACACACACACAAAGCCAATGGGTCCTGCGGTGTCCCTGAGCAGCCAAAGCGACCTTGTACTACTTTGAGTTATTCACTTCTTTTGTTCTATCTGCAACAAGTGGCCACATGCAGAGGTGGGTAGTAACGAGTTACATTTACTAACTTACTAAAATTATACTTCTAGGAGTAGTTTTAAATCACTATACTTTTTACTTTTACTTGAGTAGATTTGTGAAGAAAAAACTTATTATTCTGCTACATTAGGCTACAATGTGCTCGTTACTTTTCTTTTTACCTCTTTGGTATTCTATGCGTCATTATTTTAATCCTGCTGCATACGCCTAATTTTAATGTTTTATTTTGACTGAGAGAGAGACTTCCGCCAAAGGCTCTACCACGTGACTGTGTTTCACCAATCAAACGTAGCCGTGCAGTCTCGTCACGTGACCATACTCAATCTCAGCGGCGGGATGGGGTGCGTATTCAGACAGGATCAGGGAAACCGGCAACCGGTGGTGGGGGAGTGCGGTAGTGGGGGGGTGAGGGGAGCTGAGGTGGTGGGGGAGTGCGGTAGTGGGGGGGTGAGGGGAGCTGAGGTGGTGGGGGAGTGCGGTAGTGGGGGGGTGAGGTGGGTTGCTGTGGGCATGTCTATACTTGCTGAATGTAACCGCTGTGAAACAATCAGGAAACAACTTTTTATTTCTCTGATTAACAACAGCTTTATCGAGGCCAGCGCTTGCTCTCTGTTGTTGTTACTCTATGTCTCTCTACCAAAGCGCGCTCTCTCTCTCTCTCTCTCTCTCTCTCTCTCTCTCTCTCTCTCTCTCTCTCTCGCTCTCTCTCTCTCTCATATCATCGGACACGAATCAAATTAAACTTCTTCGTGTCACTATTTTGCAGCGTAAATTGCGCGTCAGACTCAGATTTAGAAGCTGGTACATGAAATAAACAAAGTGAGAACACACACAGGTAGATGATCAGAGTTTAGTCCGTGAATCCACCTGGATAGTCTCTGCTTCAGAGACATTTCAGGCTGTTAGCTGTACAATTTACAGTCGTAGCAAACAAGAAAGAGAAACGGATGACACACAGACTCAAACACACACACAGTTTATGAGTTTATGGGCTGCTTGCAGGGCCGGCCCGTGGCATAGGCGGTATAGGCAAATGCTAAGGGCGCCGCACATCCAAGGGGCGCCAAAAAAAAACAGGAAAAAAACCCAAAAACTTCCACTATTCTAAAAACGGATATTATTATGTCTTCAGGGCCGGCTCTAGGCATAGGCGATATAGCCCCCCCCCCCCCCCCCGCTGACAATCGCGCACCAGCACCCCCCCGTCGTCAATCTCGCCTAGGGCGCAAAAGTACCACGAGCCGGCCCTGGCTGCTTGTTCTAGTTCTGCCTGCAGAGCCTGGTGAAAAAGTACAAAGGTTTGGAAATTTGACTTGTGCTTAATTTATTTTTTATTATTTTATTTTGTATTGAAGTACATGAATTTACCTGGATTATTTTAATTTAAGCTATTTTATAATTAATTAATTAATTAATTTTTCTAAATTAATTAAGATGATTATTTTGTATTTTTGTCTGTCTGATTGAATGCTTGTGTTAACAAATAAATCAGACGATACTCAACAGTTACTCAGTACTTGAGTAGTTTTTTCACCAAGTACTTTTTTACTCTTACTCAAGTAATTATTTGGATAACTACTTTTTACTTCTACTTGAGTCATATTATTCTGAAGTAACAGTACTTTTACTTGAGTACAATTGTTGGCTACTCTACCCACCTCTGGCCACATGTAAGGTTTTAAACACTTTCATGTGGTAAAGTCTGGGCCTGGGCTTAAACAAGCCACACTAGTTCCAGTGGAGTCGGTCATTCTTCCCTGATCACGGTGCTACCTTGGCAGTACCTGGTAGTAGGGCTCGGCCCACATCTTGTCCAGGTCAGGCTGTGGGCTGTCGTCTATGTTGAGGGTGGAGCAGTACTGCAGGGAATTCCACTCCGTCAGGTGACTGTACGCCTCCATGGCAGCCAGGTCCCAGAAGTCCTTCTCTGACTCCGTGGGCTCACCGTCGCTCCACTGCTCTTCATTCAGCGCCTGACAGGACAGAAACAGACACACACACCCCTCATCTTCTGGTCAGCCTCACTCCCTCAAACACTACCAGCTATTGTCTTTAAAACTTGTGTGAATCTAGTTCAAATTGAATAATAGATATTCACAGCAATCATATAATTATGTTGTTTAAACTGCACTAGTGTCAATTAAATTGAAATGTTTACAATATTACAATCAATGGGTATTTCTACAGAATTTTGTCTTTAAAAAAAAGAAAGAATGCATTGTGCACTAAAGGTGTGGATAAAGGTGGCAAAGTGCATAATGTCTGAGAACAGGTAGGTTATACTGTGCTCACAATAACCAGTACCTTACATGGGTCTATTAGTGCTCTTTGAATACTTTCAGGTCCCAATTCCATCAAATGACATCTGTGTTTACATGTTTACTCATACTAGTGAGACAGGGTTACTTCATTGTAGAGCTTCACAGCTAGTGAGACAGGGTTACCTCATCATGGAGCTTCATAGCTAGTAAGAAAGGGTTACCTCATTGTAGAGGTTCACAGCTAGTGAGACAGGGTTACCTCATTGTAGAGCTTCACAGCTAGTGAGAAAGGGTTACCTCATTGTAGAGCTTCACAGCTAGTCAGACAGGCTCACCTAATAGTAGATCTTCACAGCTAGTGAGACAGGGTTACCTAATAGTAGAGCTTCACAGCTAGTCAGACAGGCTCACCTAATAGTAGATCTTCACAGCTAGTGAGACAGGGTTACCTAATAGTAGAGCTTCACAGCTAGTGAGACAGGGTTACCTAATAGTAGAGCTTCACAGCTAGTGAGACAGGGTTACCTCATTGTAGAGCTTCACAGCTAGTGAGACAGGGTTACCTCATTGTAGAGCTTCACAGCCTCTGCAAAGTCATTTTTGGCTTCGGCCTGGAGTGCCGCGCAGGTTATCGGTTTGGTCCCGATTTTACCACCGAAGATCCCACGGACCACATCGTAGTCCTCCAGCGACCTGTAGAGCCTTGAGAGGCATATAGAAAACACAGACAAATATACTTTCTACACAATAATACATGAAATTCAAATCTATACAAATCAGACGGATCTGAGACACAGAGGGAAACAAAGCGTAGACGCAGCGCATACTTTGCCAGGTGGATCCACTTTTCTGTGTCCGGGGGGAGCTCCTTGCGTCCTCTGGGGCGTTTGGCGGGGGGTTCTGCGCTGCCCCCGGTGGCCAGTCTGAGGGCGTTCTCCAGTAGGAGGATGCCAGAGGGCTGCTGCAGGCTGGCCAGGCAGCTGGAGCTGATGGAGGCCGGGTGGAGGTGTAGCAGATCCCTGTGCTGGAGACTCATGTCCTGGACACACACGCCAGCCAGCAAGAGGTTACATTGATCGGTTACATTTTTAAGCAATAAGCCACGAGAGGCCGTTAACACTAAAAATTATTATGCGGTTACAGGTGTATTCACAGTATTTTACGGCTTCAGGCCAATCAGAATCAAGGACCACAACTTTCTGTTTTATAAAACACTACTACATACTAAGAACGTTAGCTATGGGTCATCAGAACATAAGGATAATTACTCCATATACTTAGTAAGTTAAAACTAAGTTAAAACTTATTTTCATGTAAATAAGACACACAAACAAAAAATTACTGAAGATTCTAAAATTCACAATATTGCCAATATTGTTCTCAAACTAAATACACATATGCATGCCACGCTGACTGACAACCAGGGACGCTTAACATGCAAGTATCTGGGGTCTCGAACCTGCACACAGGCCACGAAGGGAGGGAAGCAAAGCGTGCTCTTGCTCAGGAAGGAGTTGAGGTCCCTCACAAGCCCCTCCTTGATCTGCCGGGCTTCCTCGCTGGACTTGTGCTCCTCCATCTTTCCCAGGATGCCCGTGAACAAGCTGCTGAACAGCTGCTTAGCCAGGATGGCATCTCTCTACCACAAAACAGGGGACATCAGGGGGTGAAATACATGGTGAGACCAAGAATTTGTCTGGAAACATTTAAAGTACTAGAGAGGGGAACACTTTTGACAACCACCCTGAAAGCTCGGATGCTCCAGGAATACAACTATTTCAATGCCAATACACATTTTTTGCATCCAGAGTACCAATCCAGTTCACTAAGTATCACAATCTATGATCAAATCTTCTGGATTACTAAACAGCTTAGGCGTACATAGAGGTGTCCATAGAGACACCTCTTCCAAAAAAGCATTAAAAAACAGTGACCATCCTTCGCTTTTGTTTTGTTTTCGACAGCCAGAGACAACAATAAAATGATTGATTCTGATTGGTCAATTATGGCATTCGATGGTCTGTTATTTCTGCTATGGATGCAGTTCTCCAACCATATGGACTTTCTTTCAGCGGAAGCAATAAAAATCATTGTTAAAATCAATAAAATCTTTTTTTTTATAAAAGATTGTTATATATTTTGTGTCAAATTATTGATTACTTTAGTAAGTATCCGTGTAATAAGCGGGATAATGTACAACGAGCAGGTCATTAATGCGAAATAAACCCTGCATCACCCTTACTCTAAGAAGGCAACAAGCTAGTTGCTAAGCGGTGGTGGGGCTGACCTGTGCCAGGGCCTGCAAGGGGGCGATGAGGCTGCTGTATGGAATCTGGATGTCTGGGAAGTCTCCCGCCCTGTAGCTGCGGTACAATGTCACCTGAGCCTCCTTCCTCAGCCTCTGGTCCACTTTGTCCTCCTAGCCGAGGTTCATTCATGGAAAGGGAGGTGAGACAGAGGTGAGCAGTGAGATGTTAGCAATGCTAAATCAAAACCAAAAAAGAATCAACATTTTCTCACACACACACACACACACACACAACACACCCCTACAGACCTTAAGGCTTAAGCCATCTGCTTACCCGAGTCTTTCAACACATTTTCCATCATGTTTATTTGTTAAATTACATTATTGTTCATCATTAGGTTAGGGGAAAGCTGGTATTAAACAACCCACTGGTTAGCAGCCAGTACTCCAGAGAGAGCTGCAGTGAACCTCCAACATGGTGTCAGTACCTTCCTCTGCCTCTGCTGCTGGACCTCTTTCCGGGCAAAGCTCAAGCTGACTTTGTCCTGGTCCTTCAGGAACCTGCGTCTTAGCCTCTGGATGTCTGCAAGCCGCTCACTCTCCGCTGGTCGAGAGCACGGCAGAGAAGAAACTCGGGTTAGAACAACTCAAAGGTTTCTTATTTCCTCTTGAATTTAAAATATTGTCAAAGCCAACTAACTGAATGGACATTTAAGCAGCAGCTACAGCTTACAGAGAGCTCTACCCACATATGTAGAAAACAATAAATAAAGCATTGTAAAAGTAGCAGTCAACGATGATGGCAAGTCAGTCAATTTAATAATCAATCAATTTAATTTAGGGCCCTGAGTAGGAACAAAAAGCAACACAAACAATCACTAGAGCAGCCAGCAGGAGAAAACTTTGAACCACTTCAATCCAACACTGTAGCAGTTGTGGCCAGGTCAAAATGAATGGCATCTCCGCCAACCTCTGCTGCGGCTGTCTCCCTCGTCGGTGGGTGCGGTGAGGTGCCTGGTGCCGAAGCCCTCCCCCGCGGGCCTCCTCACCGCCGCCGGCCTCCTCTCTGGCTTCTTGCCAAAGACCAGCAGAGAGGAGGAGAGAGACTCTGAGCCCAGTGTGTACTCCGCCAGCGTGTCCACGCTGCTGCCGGTCAGCCAGTCGTAGGCTGTACGGCGACCTGGCAGACGACAATAACACAATGGTTGTGAATGAACTGAATTATACAATTGTTTGGATTGAATTGTTGTTGATGTTCGCTTAGTTCCATCTTCTTAATTGTTCTTAAACAGACAACTGTTAGCCATGGTGGGCCTGGACTACAAGCAGGATGCACCAACCTAACCCTAACCCTAACCCTTTATCCAATAAGCAGTCAAGAAAAACTAAAGTACTCATTTTATAATGATGATTTTATAATGAACCAAGTTCATGTTTGTTTGGTTGGAATTTTTGGTTGGAAGCATCAAGCAGCAATTGTTTGGTATTTGTACTTGATACATGACATTAACGATTAATCTATAATACAGATTTGATTCGATTAATTTTCTGTCGATTGACTAATTGATTAATCGAGTAAACGTTAATAGAAAAGAGAAAATAGAAATAAAATCAGGTGGCCGTTTTTAGCAGGTTGCTATGAAATCAAATGTCATTCTCCAGACTGCCTCCCCCTGATCCATCACAGCTGAGCATAATACTGTGGCTGAATGTATGGCAGGGGGTGGTTCTTTTGGTACCTGCTGCCTGTGTTTGGGTGAACTCCAGGGTGGCCTGTGTGGCTCTGAGCTGTCCCCCAGCCGCCTCCAGCTGGGAGGGGCCCGCCAGGCTCTGTGCTGGCCCCTGGGAGCCCTGGGTCTCTGCAAACATGGGGGTCATCACCGTGCTCCTGAAGCGCCAGTTGGAGTCGATCACATAGTCCTGAACACGTGTGTGTGTGTGTGTGTGTGTGTGTGTGTGTGTGTGTGTGTGTGTGTGTGTGTGTAGAAGGGGAGAGTATTCAGATCATCAACTCAGGTGCTTAGGGCTGCACGATATCATAATATGTCATATCTCAATTATTTAATTAGTTTTGATAAAGCCCAAAAGTAACTAGCATAGTCAGTAAACTTTTCTTTAATACACAACATATTTATTATTAATATTACAACAATTGACTACTTAACAGGTAGCCATCTACACATAATTTAGTATAAAAAATAACAAAATAACCTTTGTTATTTTGCCCTAACCTTCTGCTACACACTACACTTGGCAATTTCTTTTTAAAAAATCACTACGTACCACTACAAAGGTGTGGTGTGACAAGGAAGATAATGATATAAACACCACAATCATGTCAAAGTGTTGGCTATGAGGTAGACCAAGCAAACAACCCTGGCTTTGGGAAACAGACCTGGAAGGTGCACTCAGACAGCGGGTACTCAAACATGTTGCGTGTGAAGTCTGGGCTCTGGCTGGTCATTTCCAGCAGCAGGTTGGTGGCCAGGCTGAGGAAGGACCTCTCGATCTGGCAGCAGTAGAGGGAGTGGACCACCTGCAGCATGCGCTCCAGTGTGGCACTGGGCAGACGCTTCTCCTGGCTCCAGAAGTTACGCACGTGCAGCCTGCGGGAGAGCACACACGGGGGTGCCATTTACACTCGGGATGCTGGGGACATGGCCCCACCACTTTTTGATATGGCCGATATCGTCCCCATCACATTTTAAAAACATAATTTGTTAAAAATGTTCTGAAATATAGCTTGCACCAAGAAATGTTAACTAACAAATGAGAACGCTTTGAGAAGTGAGTTTATTTGCACAATAAGAAAACATGCAATGCAATGTAAATATAGAGGAAATAAATGCGCATTGTCCAAAGTTATTCTAAAATGACCCAAAGCATGCATTTTGATGCGCCATTATGAAATGTATTTCACGGCGTAATCATCTACTCTGACCTCATACCGATCCCCCCATTAGATTGCCTAAAATCGCATATGTTGAAGACATAAAAATTGTTTTCATCTGAGCCCTTATGTCCCCACCACTTTTCAACACAAAGTACAAAAGTCTGTAGCACAAAACCCCTGGTTATTTTCTACTGTCTCTTATGGCGAGGAGGAATAGAACAATGCGTAACCCTTGGTCCATTGACCAAGCTTACGCATTGTTTTACACAAACTCATGTTTCTCTTCTTGCTTTGAGCAGGCAAAAAAGTATTCAAATGATAAAAAAAGGATGGAATTAATCATAAAAGCTTGCTTACTAACAAGAAATTGGGTCGGAACTAAAACAACCTTGGGTTTCCCACATGAACAGAAACCCAGACGGTACTGAGCAGGTACTCACTGCAGGCCCTGGTTCTCATCGATGAGGCCCTGGAGGAGGGTCTCCTTGGCTGCATCCAGGACCTTCACCGAGGTGTCGTCCGCCATACTCTCTTCATCACTAAAGAACCAGGACATCATCACATGAAATAAACATTCCTGAAACAGTTGAGCTCGTTTGAGAAAGCTGCTAGAGAGGCTAGAATTAACATTGAAGGCTAACATTCAACATTTAACTTCCGGGTCAACATCAATTTAGCAAATGTCCCTTTCTGATTTGTGCAAATGAGTTTGCTTGTACGCCAACAAGTGACATCCGGGCGCCAGCTTGAGTCAATCAGGAAGTAGCAACAGCAATTACCTCCGTGTTTCCTCAAAGATGGTGGTGGCCATGAAGTCAATGCACAGACAAATGGCAAAATGATCATATGATTAAAAAAAACACGCCAGAAATGTGCTTGAAAGAAAAAAAAAGAAAACAAAAAAGACTAAATAGAAAAAAGCTAACTAAATAGCCGAGCACTAGCCTGTAGTTGTCCTGGATCCACATGAGGATGTCATACATCCGTTCCCTGCAGAAAGGCGAGGGGTGGGACACGAAGGCTGTCACGGCTCCCAGGATGTCCTGCAGCTGTGGGGGGGTCAGCAGGGACAGCACCTTGTGAACGATGTCCAGACACACCCTCTGCCTCACCTCGTCCCTGTGGAGCAGTGGAACAGTAGTGAATGGAAAACAACACACATTTGCGACATAGATAAGCTGTCTCCAGACATGGTGAAATCACAAAAAATGTGTTTATTTTGTGAACTATTACTGGGTAGTCTATAGCAACCATTTACAAAAGCATAGTTCAACCCGTCATCCTCTACTGTTCAACCTGCTTCCTTAACATGTTCCACCTCCAATAGGAACACACTAGCACGCATTACACACCACGCCTCCAAAATCATTGGTCTCCCTATCCCCAACCTCTCAGACCTCAACAACACAGCCATCGCACGCAGAGCTCTCGGCATAGCACACGAACCCAGCCACCCCCTCAACTCATCATTTGTACTGTTACCATCTGGCCGCAGATACAGGACCCTGGCCTGTAAATGCGCTCGCTACAGCAGGAGTTTTGTACCTTCTGCTGTATCAGCTCTAAACAAAGCACCCCGATAATCACCTTAGGGGGTGCTAGGCTCAGGACAGGGAGGGTTGGAGGGTCAAATGTGACAAATGTGCTCGGTTAAGTGTATAGTCTTGTTATGTCGTGGTGTCTAGATGTATCCTGTGTCTATGTATATACAGTATGTGTATGTATATATGTCTGAAGGACATGTACAGGCTGCGAAAACAAATTTCCTGAAAAGGACAATAAAGTATCTATCTATCTATTTTAGTAACTGTTTTATTTAAACTTTGGCATTTTGCTTCACGTCGGGCATAACAATGCCCCCTAGCTGTTCTAAAACCACGGCCTCTCTAGGCTTAGTGCTTCAACGTCAAATCAACGCAAAGCAAAGGAAAGGAAAAGCCATGTGAGTGGAAGGCGTGTGGTGGGGAGAGTCCCACCTGTGGCCCATCATCTGCACAAAGCCCTTGGTCTGGAGCAGCGTGTAGATGTCTGGGATGACCTCGGCACGGCTCAGCACACACTCCAGACAGTGGGTCTTTAAAATGCCGTGCAGCTTTGGCAGCAGGAAGAACACAGAGTTCACAAACCTGAATGACAAAAACAAGACAACCACCAAGAATTCTGATTGGTTCTTGGTTGCTGAACCGGGAAGACGTACAGTCTGTACAAAGTAATAATGACACATTTGTGAACGAAAACTAAATACATGTAATTGGGATTAAACTAAATCTGGAAATGAAAATGAAAACTGATGCATATCATATTATTATTATTATTATTATTATTATTATTATTATTATTATTATTATTATAGGAGGTATAATAATTTAGGGTTTCTGGAAATGTGCAAGGCTGCTAAACATTGTTGAACAATGGGAAGGGTAGCTGATATATTTATAATATTTGTACCGGTCCATAAAAGGAGGGAAGTGCTTTGACACTTTATTCAAGCAGATGATGAACTTGTCATCCATGTCTTTCTTCTTCAGCTCCGTTAGCTTGCTAGCAGCCAGAGTCAGAAGGGCTTGCGGTGACTGAAAGAAAACAACAAGTTAAAACGAAGCAGAATGTAGTCCTACATGTTACTGATGTTCTAATATTCACATTGGTCTAATGCAGGAAGGGGTGGTTCAATATTTTGTTTTGAAAGCTGCTGTGGGTATGTCTTGATTAATAAAGAGAGACACAAAAAGAAACACAAAAACATCCCGTCTCTCTCTGCTCCCGCCCTCCCTACATTTCTCCCCCATTGAGAAATGTTGCACCTGTGATTGACATTTGTAATGGCAAATTACAATATGCGTACTCAGTTGAATCCTGTGAATATGTACTCACTTTTTAAACTCCTGCGCTACTTTATCGCCATAACTGTCTTGGAGCCCTATCCTAGCTGTTCCTGAGAAGGCTGAGGTCAGCTCATCTTTTGCTTTTAACACCTTGATGTTTCTAAACACCCTACATAGTGAAGCCTCTGAAGAGTAGCTCGGGGAGAACATGCTTTGCGGATGCTTTCGTTCTCCTATTCTGTAGAATAAATCTTTTTAGAAACGTATTTAAAGGTTATGAATCAGAGTGGTGTTTTCCAGAGCGGTCCAGTTCATCTTCACTTCAACAACCCATGCAAGATGAATTTCCTGAACCAACTGAGCTGGGAGCGACCTTGAAATCTAAATGAGCTCATACTGAAGGCAGGTTCAGTCAACTCGAGACAGATAATTTCACAGAGCATTTCGCTCACTGATAAGACAGATGGCATTTCTAACAATTTACACTCAAATGATAGCCCTTAAATCTTACCTACAACACATTTAAACCTGCAATGTAACAAATAACTGCAGTATTTTGGGTTTGTTCAACGTCTTTATCCACAGACGAAATTGATTTAGTGAGAAAGACATCCCTGGGTTGATTGAGTCATGGATGTATTTCACTATAAACCGATGGGTGCAGTGACAGGGTGAACAAGCTACTAACAATAGACAGAATAACTGATAGAAATGCTGCCTACTTCATCTTTTTCGGCCATGTTCTTCAGGATGAGTCCAACGATCTCAGCGGCTGCAGAAAAAACGTCTTTATAGCGCGTGAAGGACAGGTTGTTGGCCAGGGACTGCATGTACCTAAAAGACAAAGTGTATCTGAATCAGCCAGGACATGACCTGCGCTCAACAGCAATCACGTTACTCATCGAGAACATGACCCGTGACGATGTCGTTGCATGCATTTAACGACCCAAGAGAAATACATTCAGTGTGCCAATCTAATGGCACCAATCTACTGTTTGACTTAGCATATCCTTATTTAGAGCAGGTTCATCAAGTCCTATACCATCATGTTCATTAGAGACTGAATCGGGACATTAAGTCGAACCATCGAGTACACCACAATATAGGGTATCAAATGTTTTGCCACTTGCGTTATAACGCTTATACAATCACATGGCTTCATTCACCTCATGGACAGGTGTGATGTCTCTCTAGGAAGGCTGTAGACAAAGAGCCTTTTAATAGCCTGTCACTTTAGGCTCTTTCCTGGTGAAGTGGTCTCCAACCATACAGAGATTACCTAGACTTCATAGCTAATTCTAAATTAATATGTCATCCTCCCTAGTATATTTGCACCATTTTTCTGTTTTTGTTTTTTTCGTTAGGCATGCAAGTATGTATACAACTATTTATGTTAATCACTGTTTCCATTATCCTTATTACTTATAATGTTCAGTATATACACATGCCTTTGCAGAATGGAGTTCGGGTGGGCAGGGTACACCTAGGTGATGGGCAGGAGTTTAAGTAAAACACTAAAGTCATTTGTACATTTGGCTTGAGAAATTGAGATATTTAATAGTCATAACATGTATGTGATTTTTAGGTGTCCACTTCTTTGAGCCCGCTAGCGTTGTGCACATGCGATGGGCTTCTAACCTGTCGTAGTCCACCCCGCAGGAGGCCTCGTAGGCTGGCAGGTTGTTGGCCAGGACAATGGCCAGGAGCTGAAGGCCTACAGAGTTGTCCTTACTGTTGGGGTCGCTGCCACTAAACCGCTCGTAGATCACACTAACAACGTGAAACACAAAGGACAGCGGAGACAAAAAGGGTTCACTGTAATTAAAAGGCACAATGGATTTGGCATGAGGGCTCTGTCCCGCTGCTTTAATTGAAAGACACAGATGTGTTGTTTAATGTTCGCCTTTAGTCGAATCCTTGCCTTGTTGACTGTATAGAATATTTATTATGAAGCTAGGCAGAGCTAGAGGAATTTGTGACAAAAAAAAATCTGTGAGTCATATATCATGTCCCCTGGTAGACTGTGATAAATATTATCACATATGTCTACCAGGGGATAAAGATTTTGTAATATTGTACATTTTCAATGAGTACACTTTGAATTAAATAAATTAAATAAGCCTGCAAAAAAAAAAAAAAAAAAATGAACACTAAAAACGTCTCGAAATGGACAGCAAAAAGTATCGCTAATGCAGCTGTTGTTGCTATAGAGCAGCAGTACTTGAGCCGCACCGGTAGGGCACACACAGGCAGTCCTTCCAGCACTCGACCAGGGTGCGTATGATCTCCAGGTTGTGGCGGAACACGGCCCTCTTGCTGTGGAAGCTGTGCTTCATCAGGAACTCCAGCAGCCGATTGGCCAGCACTTCATCCCTGGCGTTACCCTGAGAGATAGAGAGAAATAAAGTCTACGGCCCAATCCCAATGTCCCCCCTAAGGCCTAAGCCCCGAACCCTCGCAGACTTAACTGACGGCACCTGGTAATTGCTTGAGTGCGAGAGGCTGCAAGGGCTTGAAATTGTATAAATAGGAATGGGACAGCACTTTGCAACATATCACTTTACTTCGACGACACCAAAACATGTTGCGTACGATTGTGGGTTTGGGAATTTTTTTACCATATTCTTTGCCAATGCACTTAAGGGACCGACCGCCTACTTTCTTTTGTCAAAACAGCTTTATTAAGCAAATATTAAAAGAAATGGCTGATGAATAATCTATGTGCGTAATACAACCGCTTTCTGATCTACTGTGCACTCTGTCCAGAAATGCAGAGCTTTTAACTGTCTTTGTATGTCTTTGTATAATGTCAGTGGTTAAGTGATATAAATAATTAATCCTATACCAAATACATTACAAATCACTGTAGAAGGAACAAATTTATAATAATTCGGAAAAATTGCCGCTTTCGATTGTAATTTTTGCCCAAGTTATGGCACACACACACACAAACACACACATATTTTTAAAACCCCCAAAACAACAAACCTTGGGGCTGGCCAAGCTAATCCAGGAGAGCACAGTGACCACAATATCCACCACCATGAAGTGGATGCCCGCTCCTCCATTGTTCCCAGACACCACCAGCTGCAGCAGTGGCCCCAGCCAGTGACGGGCATACGGCCGGAACACCTGCAAGATCACGGTACTTCTTTACAGCTATTTCTACAACAATAATGGGGCTTGTACATCAGAATGCATCATGTTTTTTTTTTTGTTGGCGATACGCCGCCATACTGAGAGGACTCAAGGGAGTTGTAGTACTGAAAAATCCTAAATCAACGTAAATACACCGTAACCTAGCCTAATGAAAACTTTGTTCCGCCAAGTCTCGCATTAGAAATGCTGTGGCAGTTTCAAACAACTATCTCTCTCCATAATGACAAATCATTTGACGGTTGATTACTAACCCAATGACCTAAAAAAGCTACTAACAACAATTACTACCAATATAATAACTAATATTCCAATGTTCCTATGCTTCTGAAATGGCGGCGGTCGTTGCGATGTGACATCACGATGTACAAGCCCTATATGCAAATACCGAGCGCAGAATATGGTGAGAGGTAAGACGCAAGGGGCTGGCGAGTGTTCACCTCCTCCGTGTTGATAAGGAGCTTGGCGATGAAGAGACGGATGTTCAGAGGCGTGGTGGGGTTCCCCAGCTTCCCCTGCAGGAACTTCATCCACAGAGGAAGCTCGCTGGGCGTGCTTCCCTGTTCCACAAACACATTTGAGATTATTATATTAGTGCTATAACATGACTATAACATTATTTTGCACTAGACTTTCCTCTTGGACTGTCAATATCTTACATCCATGAATATAATGTTCTATGGGGTGGGGGTTATGTGTTTTTTATCAGTCATGAGCTCATTGAGGCAAATCCCTAACAACTAAGTTGTATGCTAATAAAGTATTGAATCCATGACACTGTCAATCACAAGTCCTCTACTTTATTGTTGATTCATGTGTGGAAAACCAATAAACAAAGTTTATAAAAATATATTTCTTAAAACATTATTATATTGTTTGAGCTCATCAGGTAGAAACCATTTTGCAGCTAATGATTTGAGGTCGATTTGTATATTTCCATGGGCTTTCATGGCCTTCACCTCTTCATCACTAGGCCTATTTCTCAGGTTTTTGCCGAAAATAACATACCCAAACTGAACAGACTATATCTCCACAATTACAAGGGCTTTTAAGTTAATCTTGGTACCAAAAGAAAGATAACACCTTTGAGGTTGTCGTTAAAGTGAAATAATCAATGTGGATGCTACTGGATCAGAGTGAATAAACACAGAATAAATGGAAGATTTCATTTCTGCCTGAAATAAATGTCATGTGCATTATCAGTTAGCAGCCATATATTACTATAGGGCCATAGCACAACATCTGATGAGGGCCTGGGTCAGGATTTTATGTCAATAAAGTAAGGTAATGCAAAAATAGAGAGGTTTTAGTAGAGATAGGTTTAGGCATTTTTAACATTTGACCCCTCTATTGAAATGTCAGGGACAATAGAATTGAATGACACCAAGCCCAACCAATTGCAATTGCATTGTACGGCCACCAGATGGCGATAAAGAATGTGTTTTCTGATTGAAGGCAGTGGACCTATTTTCTGTGAAACCCTCTCTTACCTACTATACATGATTGGAAACATGATTGGGAGGGTTCAAAATGTTGTCCAGACACTGGATTATCTGTTTATGGTGGTTTTAAGTGATCAAACACAACTTTGATTACAAAAACAACAAAGGTAAGACATAATTTGTGATTGTTACGAGAAAAAGAGAAGTTTGTTGTTGATGGTTTTTGGCCTCTAGTTGGGCGAGTTTTGGTCATGGTTTTGACTGTTGGAATCAGCAGAGTCTGAGCTTTAATATGATGTATTTTTGCATCTATCTCCTTTGTATTCTAGCAATTGGTTAACTTAGCAATTGGTATGCTTGAAACTCGTTCTTGTGAATTCCTTACTCTACTGATAGCGGTTTACTGTTGCACTTTCTCCTAACAAATGTACTTATTGTAAGTCGCTTTGGACAAAAGCGTCTGCTAAATGCCCTAAATGTAAATGTATAGCTTGTGTAGATAACTTGTCGGGAAAAAGATCGCTATTTCTGTGCACGTGCACATGCACAGTTATGAAAAACATAACTCTTGTTGTTACTTGCTCATTCTTTTGTTTGGGGTTGGAATTTTGTTTAATTTAGCTAAAAATGGTTATAATTGAGAATCTTATCGTTCTAGGGGTGTATGACATGACTGCTTTCTCACATTTAAATGCCTTACGAAGTCTTTGATTTCAGGAGGAGGCGTGTCAGGACAGGAGAGCGAAGAGAGACAAGAAAGGGGGTAGAACAAGAGACTGGGACATGTAGCAGATGGAGTATTGAACCTGGATCTCTAGGAAGCGTACTGAGCGTGTGTGTAACTTGGAGCATACCACTGACCTGCTTGACTCTGGGAGTGATGCTGCTCCTTTGCATGTGACCAATCAGGGCCGTCATGGAGGCCATGCACTCGTGCTGATTAAGCTCGTCCATTTCCAGAACCACCGACACGTCCTGAGACGCCGCCGCCTCCTCGGTCTCCTGTGACCGGCGGTCAAATAAATAATAGTGATAATTATTAAATCAAATGTATGATTACATTTACAGTTGACCATAGATGATGCCGTTGCGGCGGTTTGATTTTTAGCCATGCTGACAGTCATACATAGAAGCAGAGGCCATGGAGGGAGACTTGCCCTTTTGGCGACTGCGCGGCTGTGCCCCTCAGGGTGCTGGGAGCTGAGGGAGAAGCTCTGGACGCCCGTGGAGAAGTCGAACTGGCTCATCTCTTCACTCAGACTGCTGTCCGCCATGTACGACTGGGAGGAAAGATACACCGGAGCCTCTGTGGGCACACAACACGGGTCATAGAAGCATCGGTTAAAACTGCCATCGTTATATCCTTTGATAGCCAACCGGAATGCATGGGTCATCTTCAAGAAAAAATGTCGACAATACCTCCGTTCTCTTCATTCACTTCTTTCCGTATCGTGATGTATTTCTTCTTTCTCTCAAGGGGAACCTTTAGTAAAAGGAGGAATAAAAGCGAAACATTCTGAAAAAGGATCTTGTTTATTTGCGTGAATGTAAATGTGCAACTGTGATATTGAATGGACTGGGGAGATGTGGGGTTTGGGAGAAGATGTGTAGAAGATAAGTTTAATACACAAAATAGTACATATCTGGTGCCACATACCTCAATTTCTACTGGAAAATTATAAGCCCTTTGAACATCAATAAGGTTTTCCAAAATAAATTGGTTCTGAGAAAAAAGAAAAAATATGAATTAATTATCTGACAAAAAGTATAGCTATTGTACACCTACTGTCTCAGGGCCCTATTTTGCCGGTCTGAAACGCAAGTGTCAAACGCAAAGCGCAAGTGGCTTTGTGGGCGGATCTTGGGCACTGTTGCTATTATGCCGGCGGGATAAATGACGCTTGCGCCCAGCGCAAATCTAAAATGGGTTGGTCTGAAGTAGCTACATTAGTCATAGGTGTGGTTTGGGCGTAACGTGCAATAAACCAATCAGAGCGTCGGCTCACATTCCCTTTAAATGCAGGCGCGCTTGTTCCATGGCGAGCACATCGCGCATCGCCAATACTGACCAGACGTGTCCAATCCCGCCGTAGCGCGCGCATGCCCATCAGAGGGAAAAATAATTAGTTATTCTGTTTAAATCTTTTCAGCTTTTCATTTTCCGTTGACAAAATGTAAATAAAGAAATGTCACAAAGACATACTTTCCGATGTTTTGGCCTCACTCTCACTGAATCACGAGGTTATGAATGCATGGTGATATATTTACAATGTGGTCAAACATTAGACCGAGATTACTTTGCTTATAGACAGTGCTTGAAGTGGACAAAAATAAGTGCCGGTACTGCGTACGACGACGGGGGGGGGGGGGGGGGGGGGGGGCGATTGTCGACGGGGGGGGGGGGGGGGGGGGGGGGGGGGCGATCATAACCCACCCCGGACCTACGACCGACGAGGGGGTGGGGGGGCAGCCTGTGACAAGTGCCGGTACTCAAGAAAAAGTGCCGGTACGCTAAAGGGTAAAATGTAGAAGTGCCGGTACTGCATACCGGCCCACTTCAAGCACTGCTTATAGATGATGCAGCTCTTCTGTCAAATAAGCTGAAGCGCATTTTCAGTATGCCGAATGTTCTTTCAGTTACACCGCGTCGTGTTTCTGTGTGTTTTCGATTATAAAACATTTCACGCGCTGTTGCTGGCATAATAAAAGGTGTCATCCTGGTGTCCTTATCTATGTGTCTTGCGACTATTGGTCAAACAGGTTAATTTGATCCGTCATTACTATTAGCCTGAATATTTTGGGTAACTGTGTACGCTAGATTTATGCCTATTTTTCACATATGTGGTAATATTTTTGCTTGTATGTATGGTTTGCAAAAATGAGAACTGCTTCCTTTTAGATGAGAGAAGCAAAGTGTATGCACGTTGTACACACACTACATTATGGCCAGGGACGGGCTGGCCGTCGGGAGGTTCGGGAGATTTCCCCAACGGCCGGACGATTTCAGGCCGAGCCGGCCGGCCGTAATTATTTTTTTATTTTATTTTGTATTTTTTATTTTGTGTATTATTATTTTTGCGCCGGTCCAGATTTTTGGACTGCGCCCCCCCCCACCCACCCCGTCAACAATCGCGCCCTCCCCCCACCCCGTCAACAATCGCGCATCCCCTCCCTGATTATGGCCAAGCATGCGCCCTTAAAATAGCGTCTGAATAAGCGCCACTGACTTTAGACTTGGTTTTTCCTGGTCTGTGGCGCAATTGTTTTGTGAAAGTGCAGAATAGCACCAGGGAACGTTTGCGCCGGGACACGCCTCCTGTTTTCGCTGAACCGCCCCCCCGGAGCGCAAGTTCATTCCCCAAGTGAAGGACTTGCGCCTTGCGAGGGAAAATTCCAATGTGCGTCGGGTGCAAAATAGGAATTGTACAAGCGCCAGTGCACAAAGTCAATTGCGCTGAGTGCAAAATAGGGCCCTCAGTGTCTTATGATAATGACAATGTATGTCTCATTTCAACTCCTAAACAAAAGCAAAAAACGCTTTTGGGGGTATAATTCTTCGTTCCTTACCGTTAAACCATTGACTCCTGCAGTGCAAGATGTACTGGCCTACCTTCTCCGGTTTCTCGCTGAAGAGGAAGCCCTGGTAGAACTTGGGCTCGCTGAAGCTGCAGCTGATGACTGCGATGGCACAGTTGTATGCGGCGCAGTGGTACTGCCTCCTTGCTTCCAGCAGCTGGCTTTCTCCGGCCATGTTCTCCGTGAAGGCCTCAAAACACAACCTAGAAGGAATGATGAACACCCTCAATACTAAGCTGTACATGGGCAGAGATTCTTCTGCTCAAATGGGGGTTTCCTTACCAAGAACAACAGTTTATATAATGCTTTTCAAGTCCTCAAAGATGTTTTTTTCCACAATACACTGAGTGGCGGAGACAGAGGACGGACGAACATAACAAAGACATGGATGGTGGGGGCTAGCTTCTTCCCCCAAGCTGCTACCCATCTGAACCTACTAATGGCTCTCTTTTACACTACTGCCATGTCTCTGTTGCACTACCGCCATGTCTCTGTTGCACTACTGCCATGTTTACAATGCCATTTGCACAGCTCTATTACAAGTAAGATATATACTACCTCAATCAATATATGTTGTGCTGCATTTATTATATTCTTGCGTTGTTATTATTATATGCCATGCATGTCCATGTGTGCCCCCCCTGCACTGTCTTAGTGAAGCTGTAACCCTCCTTTCATTTACATATGTTCCTGCACATTGCGTTAATGACAATGAAGTTGAATTGAATGATTTCACTGACAGTCACAATCTAACTCATGTGGGTTCCCAATTCCCTGCTGCTTCCAACACTTGAAGGTGGCTGTGACCTACTTGATGAGGGCCTTGGACAGCTCGTTGCCCTCTGTGCGGTCAGAACGGCAGTAGGCCTGGTTGACACGGGACTCCTTGGAGTACAGCTCCTCTTTAGGCAGCCGGGAGTACAGCAGCTCCATCAGCTTCAGGCTGCCCACCTTCCTCAGCAGCTGAGACTCAAACGCATCTTCACTGGACTGAAACATTTGATGTGATGTTTAAGTCGATTCAATAGGGAACCCCGTCAGGACTGCACTCCTGTCTACACACCAGACGATGTAATATATATATATATATATATATATATATATATATATATATATATATACTGTATATATATATATATATATATATATATAATAGCCATTCATGCTAGGCTATTCTCGAATGAATAGATAAGTGGGGCAAGTGGTAGACCGTGGATAACATGGTGCGTCTGTGTGTGCTCGTAATGTATTCCACATGGTTACCTGGTGAATTTCTGTGTGTGGTACATTTGTGTTGCTATGCATTTAACCACAGGCAAGGGATATGTATATAAAGGGCCCCTATTTTACCACCAGGTGTGAGTGTGCCATGTGACTACCCTCTAGTTACATCACAAGTGGGAGTGTCCACCCAGATGTATGATGGATAAATAAGCTCTGCTGGTCTAGCCATCATACATCTGGGTGGACACTCCCACTTGTGATCTGACGTCACTAGACGGTAGTGACATCATTATTTTGAAATGGCTTGTAATGGCAAGTCACAGACACACCTGGTGGTCAAATCCCTTTAAGCAAAAATTAACCACATCGGGGAACGGCCCACCTTGGTGAAGCGCGAGAGCAGTAGGGTCATGATGTCCAAGACGTTTTCCAAGAAGAAGAGGGCCAGGGCGGGGGGGCTGCAGTGGGAGGCGAGGGGCAGCAGGACCCTCTCCATCATGGCCTGGAGCATGGAGGGCAGGGGCAAGTCGCCCTGCAGGACCACACTGTACACTGTGCACAGCAGCTGCAGCTGGCGCTCTGGGCTGGACCTGAGAGGAGGACCAGACACTCAGCGTTATGACAACATGTAGGGCTGGGCAATATATCGATATTATATCAAAAATAAAATCATTGATTTTGTCCATATTGCCAAGCCCTAACAACACTTCACGAGGAACATTCAATCACGGCACGTTTACATGCACACTAAATGAACCGATCTTGAACTGGTTACGCCAATCTGTGAAATAGTTAATAGTCATGTAAACACCTTATTCCCGGTGAGTGATGGATGGGGTTTCCATTCTGCGCATGCACCAAAGGATTCATGTCACATCCATTTTGAAACATTTGGAGGCAGCTCTTTCACCAAATACAGTGATCTAAATATTTTGACGTCCCTCGATGGGTGAAGTGCCGTAAACAGAGTAGTAATCCTCTGTTGAATACTAACTTTATTATGTTTTATTATTTTTAGTTTAATATACTTTATTACATACGTGTCCATGCCAATGCTGTAATCAGGACATGAATACCTTTCTTGGTGCCTTAATCTGATTATTCAGCCTCAGCATACCAAGATGTGCGTGTAGACATACTCAATGACATACTTGCAAATGGCCAAGATGACAGCCTGGGAAGGTTTGCATACCACTTGGCGATCTTCTGGAAACAGGTTTGAAACTGCTCCTCCATGATGTGTTTGGAGTCCCGACACAACACCCCTGCCAGGAGCTTCAGCAACAGCAGGCTTTGAGAAAGTTCTAGGGCATCCAGGAGCTAAAAAAAACAACAACACAGATACAGGTGTAAAAAAGAAGCTGAAGAAGCTAATATTTAAGAGCTACAATTAAGTGTAATTTGTTGGAAACGCTATAGCATTCATCAGCTATTAGTGAGTGAAATGCACTGTGAGAATATCTCTTCTGGTTAAATGTGCCTGCCTCTGTATGAGACAATTTCAATTGTAGACCCCGATTGGTTCAGGGAATTCATCTCACATGTCAATCACAGGTGCGTGCCTGCAACAATTCTCAATGACATTTCTTTGGTTGTTTAGTTTACTTTTCTGCTATTTCTTTACAACTCTCAAATCTTACCTACTGCTGCTTTAAAGCTTCCTACCCACTAGGCGGCTAGGGCCGACTTCGGCAGGACACAATACGCGACTGGTCTTGACGATCAGTCTTGCCTTGCTGCTGGGTCGCAGGTCCACACTGGGTGACTGGGAACATGGGTTTGTCACCTAGTGGGTAGGGGCCTTGAGGTAATGTGTTCCCCTGGTGTCATTCAGCTACGACCTCTTGTTGGCCTACCTTCCGGACACAGTCCATGTAGTTGTTGCGCTGCGGCGATCCCCGGGGGAACTCGTCCGACTGCATGGGGAAGTGGGAGGCGACAAGCGCCTCCAGGGCCCTCTGGAGGGCGGCCAGCGGCTCCTCTGGCAGGGTGGTGAAGAAGGGCAACACCAGCAGTGCCTGGCTCTACATATGGGGGGTGGGTGTGTGTGTGTGTGTGTGGAAGGGGGAAAGGGAGCGATTGGAGACAACATAGTTCAACAGAAACAAATGGAACATCGCTTCACACACTTGACTGTTGTTATAGTCATAATGAACCATCTCTTTATAATCAAGCAAGCCCCACCGACACAAGGCTGTACAAGTTTACACTGCCTGACTCTGCCGGGCAATAATAGTCTCCAAAGCACTGTTGTGTAGTTAACAGTTGTGGTAGATGGTTATGTAATATCGAGTAGTGCACAGATATAACCATCCGTGTCACAAACCAGTAAAACTGTGCTCACAAAAATTGTAAGAGGGAGGATTTCAGGTTTCGTTCTAAGCTATTGGTTACGCAATTTGTTTTCTACACCGTGAATGTGTATGTTTAGTACCTTAAGGTTCAGCGGCAGGGTCATGTCGACCAGCAGTGTGGTGAAGGTGGAAAACACCACTGAGAATGCCTCATGGTTGATATTGGTGCATACAGAGGAGTCAATCTGATCAATGAATAAAATACATTTAGATCACACAACATCTGAATAGATTACTGGCTCAAAGAGTTAAAAGGCAATTTAGTGATACACAAAAAACAAACCTTATAATCATAATGGGCACTAACATTATTAACAAAAACACAGATAATCCTACTTATGCATAATGAATTGATCAATATGATTGAAGGTAGTTATTGATTAATTGGCAATGAGAACATGCCCTGGGGGGCGGGGAGAGCAAGAGAGCGAGCGAGAGAGAGCGAGAGAGAACCTGTAGCAGCTTAGAGAGCAGCAGCAGAGTTGCGGTCTTGCTCTCGTGGGTGGCGGTCTCCGTGGCCCACCAGGGCCGCAGGCTGTCCCAGCGGCTCAGCACCTGCTCCACCAGCCGGCTGCCCTGGCTCTTCCGGATGGAGCGCTCTCGGAAGGTATGGTCCAGCACTCCATTGAGCAACACGCTCACCTGGTGCAGAGAGAAGTCATTTGTACATTACACAAACCTTAAGGGTGCTGTAGGTATGATTTAAAAGCTAATATTTGAGTGTCATTTGTTAGAAATGGCATAGCCATCCTAATTTCTGCCCAATCAGGGCATCTTTGCCATGATTGGTTCGAGGAATCCATCTTGCCTGTCAATCACAGGTGCGTGAAATGCAACACTTCTCAATGGTGGAGAAATGTAGAGAGGAAGGGAGCAGGAAGGAGAGGAAGGTTGTTTTTGCTTGTTTAATTTCAAAATGTCTTATGCTCTTTTCTGCTGTCCGTCTCTTTACAACTCTGGAACCTCGCGTACAGCAGCTTTAAGGATCGGTACAGCAGGAGCGTACAGGGAGCGTACCATGCCGGGGTTGCAGGACGCGGCCCTCATGAGGCCCGGCACCATGGCGTCCAGCTGTCTGAGCAGCTCGGCGTTGACGGTCATCTGGAAGAGGCTGTAGAAGTACTCGCCGTGCGAGAAGCTGAGGAATTTGTCACCGTGGCGACCGCCAGACAGCGGCACGGAAAGCCGGATGGTGTTGAGCAGCAGCTCCACCAGGGAGGCACTCTGGCCAGAGTGCATCATGGGAAAGAGGAAAGGAGAAGGGCCGATAAATTCTGATATCTATATTGATCCCGGGGGGAAATGTTTGCCATTACAATTGCTCTGCTCAAGATAATAGAACAGAAAAGAATACATTCAAGTATAAATATAACACAACACAAAAAGTATGCTATGGCAATACAAATCTAAAAAAGTTTTTATATCTACAAATATACATGAAAAAAAGGTGCATTTGTACAAAAGTGCATGAAAAAATTTACAAAAAAAACTCAGATCCAGCAGTCCTACTATGTTATAGCAGAAGTTCTGGCACAGAGCCTGGGCTGGAAAACAGCAACTGAAAGGGCAAGTTACGCCTTGTTTCCTGTTTGGTTATGGAGATATTCTACCTAAGACAAAACGCTTCAAGCAAAATGATTGGTCAAAAACAAATATGAAGCGAAAGAAAGTGAAACGCCCTGTTCACCCAGATTTGAGCTCATCTGCTTTGTGAGACTAGTTTAAATATAACTCCTACCCAGAGGTTGCGCTAGACTTTTTCGTTGTCATTTTGACTGACATTGTCATAAAAATCCCGTCATCATCTATTTTTACCGGTCACTTTAATTTTTTAAATGATAATAATGACATGTTCAATAACATCTAATTGTAATTCATTTTTAATTAATATTCAGTCCAAACAAGCTAAATAAATAATCCACACCGTGGATACACACATCAAGCAGAAGAATATGTAACTTTTTCTCCGCAGTAACAAAAACAACTGACTGTGTGGCCCCAGTAGCTACATATGAACAATGAAAAATGAAATATGAACAGTTCACCTGTGGCCTAAACGCACAGTCTCATGCTGCGTTTGATTAAAACTCGGAGGTCGGAAATTCTGACTTCCTACTAGGAAAAATCAAATAAAACGGTGCGTCAACTCGGAGCTCCTAGTCGCAAACTCGGGTACGATTTCTCAACCCCCAGTTCAGCCTATTTGTTTGTGCATGTGGAGATTTGTCTGTGTGTGTGGAGATGTCTGTGTGTGGAGATTAATAAGAATTTAATAATTCATTTCTTGTTCTTAAAGTGTAAGTCAATGCCCTGTTTCAGCTTGAATTCAAATGTGTGACGTGTTATCCCCATGGTTACGAACTACGAACTGTGCAGTCGTTGTGTATGAGCGTTATAATAAGCGGTGTTGTATGAAATGCGCCACAGTATAATGCACACCGTCGCATTATACTATGTGTCAAACATGTAAAAACACACGTGTCCCTCCTTATGTCCCTCCCATCAGGAGGGACAGCTGAAACATCGGACACTGAGAACAATAATATCAATATCATCATGTGCAATATTACTTTTCAATATCATTGCTAATATTACTTTCAATATCATGTGCAATATTACTTTTCTATTTTAATAAACTATTTGAGTTTACTTATTGTACTATATGTACCCTAATTTCATTGTATTCTATTAGGCACTGGTGTTAGCATTAGTATTACTTTGTTTTTATTCGTATGTTAGGTTTAATTTTTGAGCAATCTCCGGCAAAATAATTTCCTTTGGGGATTAATAAAGTTCTATCTTATCTTAGTACAAAAATAACCTGACACATTCTGATCCCACCTGTTGGCTGAGAGAGAAGGCTAGCTGCAGCAGGCCGTCAGCCAGCCTCCTGCTGGTAATGTCGAGGGGCGGGAGGGCCCCCCTTTCCTCCCCAGGAGCGATGCCCTTGTACACCGTCATGAGGAGCTTGGAGCTCAGGGACGAGGCGTACGTCAGGTCCTTGGTCACCAAGAGAGAGAAAACAAAGCAAGCATGACAGAATGGTGTTACACTAGCCAAGCAAGTACCGCGTAAAGAGGACACGATCAACATGCATCCGTCAGATTGTGGAGGAACAATGTGCCTCTGTCTCTCAGTGTTAGTGGGTTTGTGTGTGTGTGTGCTCAAGAGAAATGTGTCTGCAAGATAAAAATACGTCACTGGACATCAACAGTTGAACAGGGAAAGGACAGTGACAGGAACCCTTGGAATGCTACGGTTATCCTACCCCAAACCATAACCCTTTTATTATGATTATACTGTTCTTTTGGGATACCTGGCTGTTTAGAACAGTGCTGAGGAGGCCTGCCTTGTGGATCTGCTTGCAGGCAGACAGGATCATCTCCATGTGGTCGTGGCTGCTCTGTTTGCTGTCCTGGTAGAGGTCTACTGCACACAGCTCCTCCACACTACGCACGTAACATCACTCAATCAACCAATGATATGACTGCACATAACATCACTCAATCAACCAATGATATGGATTGGGAAAGGGAGTCAAACAAAGGAACTAAAAGTAGAAAAGTAGAAAACACATTTCAATAAATTAGTTCCAGTTTATTATCAATAAACTGGGATTCCATGCAGTTACATGTATAGGGCATGTACATCGCAACGTCACCTCGCAATGATCTAATTAATCACAAGGTTTCTTGAATTAATTTCGATTAATCACAATCCTAAATATGACTGAAAAATTCACATTTTCTGTGTACTGTTCTCAGAACAGAAAGATAAATGACAAGAAGCGGATATTACATTTGTTTTTTATTAACGACAAATCCAGAAATAATCATTTAATTCTAAACAATTTTGGCAACAACTGAATGGAACGTTTTCTTTTTGAACAAACACCTCTCACTTTCACACAATTACATGAGCCCTTTTACTTATTCATCTTTTAGCCAGTTGCAAACTAACTTGTTGACATGTTCTGAATGTAAAGCGGACCGTTTCTTCTGCACAATATGGCCTGCGACTGAACTACATGAGGCTACATCCACACTACTAAGTTTTGGTTTTAAACCGCGTGTGTACGCGGTTTAAACATCCACACTACTACCCCCATCGTTCACATGGACCCGTGGACGCAGGAGTCGCTAGATATTTGCGGGCAAGCAGGACCAGCAAATATGTTGTTTATAATCGAACTGTCCATCCAGAGGGCCGACCGGTTCGTCGGACTCCATCTCGCTCGTGTCAGCAATGACGTGCGTCAAGTGCCGCCCCTAGCACACATAGGAAGCGTCGTGCTGCGGCGCGTCAACAGGAATATAGTCGTCTCCGGAGCAGAAGAAAAGAAAAAGAAAAGAAAAAAAGCGCCTTTTCGGCGGCACTTGACGCGCGGCAACGCTGTGAAATAGGACAGTGGCGTGAAGTGTAGCGGGGTGGCGCGTCGACATGCGCCGGCACGTGCCTACCGCCGCCGGTGTGGGGGTGTACATAGAAAATAATAGGGCCGGCTGTTTTGACGCGCGCCATTCGGCAGCGGTGTGTTTTGGACTTTACGCGACGAGGAATGAACGCGCCGGGGGTTGAATTGTGGGTAAAACAGGGCGGGAATGCGTTAATGCGTTAAAAAAATTATCGCCGTTAATTCCAGAAATTAATCATCACGTGTTAACGCGTTAATTTTGACAGCCCTAGTTGGTTGTAATGGTTTTTTGGTCATTGTTTAATTAATTGTGAAATGATCAATGATCAATGTCTTCCCGTAAATCATTACGGGAAGACATTGTTGTGTTTGAGACTGCCACAGCATTTCTCAGAGACATGACAAAACAACATTTTCAATAGCCTAGGTTACGGTATATTTACATTGATTTAGGAATTTACAGTACACCTACAACTCTTTTGAGACTTCTCAATATGTGTATCGCAACAAAAAAATCCCATGATGATGATGTACAAGCCCTATTGTGTATTGTGTTGGAACAACATTTGACAGAACACAATGAAGAGAACATGAGGAAGAAAAGAGTTACTTTCCCCAGTGATTTGGCTGAAGTGACTAAAGACACCTACCTTTGTTGTGTGAGTTTGGCCTGCAGGCTTTTCTCCAGGCCGGCGCGGTGCGGCGAGGTCAACAGGGCCTTCATCAGCGGCACACACACCTCCGGCAGGTTCTTCATCACTTCAACGTCGGCCATGTTGAAACCCACCAAGGACGGCTGGCAGACCACCGCCGCAGTCAGCTCAAAAAACACAGAGCAAAACACGTCCTGCTCCAGAAGCTAGGGAGGAAAGGGGAATGGAGAGAGGAGCAGAACGAGAAAAGACAGAAAGAGTGAAAGATTTAAGTGAGAAAGAAAGACACAGAGACAAGAGAAAGAAAGAAAGAAACACAGAAAGAAAAAAGTAAAAAGAAAAACACAAAAACTAAATGAACTAATAATTTAATTATTCAGATTATTCAGACGGAATAATTGACTAATAATAATAACCAATGCATGACTCAATTTGATGCGTGTCATACAACACGTGAGGGCACCTTCCAGAGATGCTGGTCACATTTGAGGAGGATCATGGTGGCGAACTCCAATAGGCGCACAACGATGGTGCCCTTGCTGTACTGGTACTGCTCCACCTCCCGAGGGCTGAAGGACGAATTCTTCTGGCCACGGGCAGGGAAGCAGCTTTCAGCCGCAGACAGCTGCTGGGTGGCCAGCTCTGTCAAGAAGAAACCCATGGCCTTCAGGAAGCTGGACTGTTCTCCAGAACCTTGAGGAAGCACCAAAATAAATAAAGACATTACAAAAGTCACCCATGGAAACATTTTGGAAAAGGGCGGGCACTTTCAAAAATATTTGACGTGATTACTTGAGGTGATTGGATGAACCATCGGTCTATCACTGTCAATTATGGGCTAACCTCAATCAATCAGATCAACAAACCATATGACGTAGTAGGAGAGTGAAAACATATTTTCCATCGAGAAAAGCTTTCAGTGTGATTCTTTGCTCTTCTTTCAATGAAGAAATACTCTCCAGTTCAGATATAACTGAAGCTATAGCGGCATCTACGCTAACTTCTTTAGGAGCTGCCAACAGTTGCTTCTCGCTGTCATCAACGCCTAAACCGAACCATAGCTGCCAGTAGTTCCTCATAGGATGCCGGTCGGTGCCACAAGCACATAACAAAATAAGCCTGGCAAGATGGATTCTTGCGTGATCGTGATCTTGTGAAGGGCGGGACTCTCTACCTAGTATCTGGTGGGGCTTGACGATGTGCAGGTTGATGAAGGTGTTGTAGCAGTCCAGGGTGGCGAGCAGCAGGTCCATCCACTGCAGGGTGCTGCGCACGCTGAATGGGCCAGACAGGTCCCGGAGGGTGGGCTGGCTCATCAGGCCCCCGCCCTCGAACACCCCGATCAGGAAAGCCACGCCGCGCTCCTTGAGCAGTGCGTCCAGCCACTGGGATGGAGACTTCTTACCTGAGTTCAGACCCAATGGGAAGAAGATATGTGGACAGCAACTATGTTCAGTAAACAAAGTTAGGTTAAGGGCTTGTTAGCATTGGACGAATATGACTCAAAGACATTGAAATTGTCTACCTTGTTTTTTTTTAGGGGGCTTTGTGGCACATTTGTAAAGGATAAGGAGTGTAGAGGTTGCATACGTTTAAGAGCCTCAGAATGGGATTGAATGAGAGTTCAACTTCAACCGACTCATTTATGGATTGAACTGCATTAAAACAAATTTGTATTAAACTGTATTAAACAAATTTGCACACCAAAAAATTTAAAATGAATGTCGTGTGGAATGTCATGTGTTTATTAGCTTTGTGGCCTCCACACAACGTCCTTCCTAATAGCAACAGGGTGTGCTTTGCTGGGTGCAGGACGGCTCACCTGGAAGCAAGGGGACAAACTGATAGAAGAGCTCCATGCACTTGTGGCGGCACTCGGTCTGCGGCCGGCCACACTGCTCCAGGAGCCACAGCACCAAGTCTGACAGGCACACCTTCACATCCGCTGGAAAGCCCCTTTATAGAAGCAGGCAAAAAGTTAAAGTGATGGACAAGAGAAATCAGTCATTTACTTCTAATTATGTTGTTGTTGGTGTGCATTACACATCAGAAAATTATGTTCCATGAAATCCATTGCAATCTCATGTTATTTCAGTCTATTGGGTGTAGTCTATTTTCCCTCTTGGCTACATAGCCAAGCAGGTGACCAATTACTGTATATTCACGTGGCCAAGGCAGTGGCCAATTACCGTACACTCACATTACTGTGTCGGTGCAGCTGAATGATAGCCTAGAAATCTAGACACCCCCTAGCGGCAGCAAATTTATTTGGCAGCCAGGTGAGTCTAGCACGGCTCCGTCGGCTTTTTGGTGCTGGAAACACAAAGTATGTCTGACCAATCACAGCGTGAGGGGCGGAGTCGGAAGCCAGGCTACCATGACGACAGAGTTGCGACGGTTCCGTGTTAGAGGTAAACAATGGCTGCTGCTGCGGGCGAACGGTTGTCTTTCCACTTGGCTTTGGCCGCGACTCTTCAAGACTTGAAGTTAACATTTTCTTTGAGAAAAGAACAAAGAACGGCACTGAAGTCTTTCCTCGAAAAGAAATATGTATTCGGAGTTTTGATTAATTACGTAGTCAGAGCCGTCGCTCTGACTACGTCACCTTCTTCGTTGCTCTGATTGGTTGTAGCGCTATCCTATTGCGTGCAGAGGGAACTTGAAAGACAACCGTTTATCCCGCCCACACTGCCAATGGAGCAGCGCCAGACCCGACATCTTTCTGATGTGGGTCTGGCTTGCCAGGCTAGCTGAATGATGCTATGGAAGTACAAACTACACAAAACAGTGAACGCTGGGGGGGGGGGGGGGGGGGGGGGGGGGGGGTTACTAGGGATTCAGTCCTACAATCCTACTAATAAACTCAGTCTTTCTGAGCCTGACTTTGAGATGTATAAATATATTTGTTAACATTTTCTGAAGATATTTGGTGTGTGTAGTGGATACATCCCTCTGTGATATGTCATGGCATTATTTGTCATTTTTAGATCCGGTTATCCATCACTTTAAGATACATGAAAGAAAGAAAGAAAGAAAGAAAGAAAGAAAGAAAGAAAGAAAGAAAGAAAGAAAGAAAGAAAGAAAGAAAGAAGTGTTTACTAGTGCAAAGATGGAGAGAGTTTCAGAGACAAAACATGATTTAAAAAAAAGTATAATAAAGTAGTTAAATGCCGAAATAACAGATGTGAATACGTCCAGCACATAAACGGAGCCATGGGTGGCTGGGCTGGCTGTTAGTTCTGCATGCCTTCTAAAGGAAGACACATTGAGACCCACAAGCTCTAGCGACCAACTGATGAAAAAGTATTTATTTTACAACACTCCTCGACAGCCAAGTATTTAGTTTAATGGAGCATGATCATGGGTAGCATGATCATGGTAGCAATTTACCAAGCATCTTTAGAGAGACAATGGCTGTTCATGACTTTTATAGGGAAATACCACATTGTTAACTCAAGCATCAAAGGTTTTAAAATAAACAAGCACATGGTCTGCAACTATTTAGGTGTGATACAAGGGAGCAAAAGGTAATGTTAGTGGTTGCTATATCTACTGTATATGTCAATACCAATACTGAGAGTGTGAGTTGATTAGCAGTACATAGTACCATCAGGAAGGTTAGGGGAAAGTTAGGGGAGGCAAGTTATTTCCAGAACAGTGAGGTGTGGTCTATCCTGGTGGAAAAGGGGAGAGGGCCATTTGGCATGGCTGCAGTGGTAGGTCTCGTGGTTATATTGTCAGTAGAGGAACTCTCTTTGAGGTGCAAAGAGACTTTATACAAAGCCTTATTTAATTAACTGTATATTATAGAAGCTTGTACGTTTTATGTGATGTGTAGTTCATATTTTCCACGACACCAACCTTGGAATGCGTCTCTTGGCGTTGTGGTGGTTGAGTGTGGCAGCCTTGTACTGGAAAATTCTCTTTAGATGGTCGAGGGCACTGCCGCACTGCTGCAGCGTACCTGCGGACATAATGCCACATACAGTTAGCCATATACTCAGCTGCAGAAATATGTCACAAAACCATCCATAACACTGCTTAGCTCTGAAGTACATCAAATATATTTAAAGACTGAAAAAAGAAATTGTATTACTTTATTTGGTATGCATTTAATACTTTTTTTAACGTGTTATATATGGAAAACCAACAGCAACTTAAATTATATAGATTATTCATCTTTTCATCCAACTTTTTTCTATTTTTGGTTTCAAAGATATAAATACCCCCCTTGTTGTGTTACATTCTACTGACCAATGTACTTGGACAAAAGCGTCTGCTAAATGAACTAAATGTCAATGTAAATGTGAAAGAAACCTTACCAACGGATCTGTCATCTGAATGGGCCAGCGCCAGGCTTTCAACAAACACCACCAGAACCTCAAAGACAAACTGCTCCACCAAGGCCTTCTCCTCCCTACATAGACAGAACATCAAGACATGTTGATTTTATTTTTATTTTCATAATCGATTTAACATTTCTATCATTCAATGTAATGACCAGCATCCGCATAGGATGTGGTGTGGGCTCCAAACTCCTTTCATGTGTATGCCTTCTCGGACTTTTGGGGTGTGCAACTAGGTTACCTTTTGCAAAGAGTATGTACTTAAAACTTGTAACTTAAAATCCCCTTCTGAAAGCTTCATCCACTCACGCAAATTAGTTTCTCTTCGATAGAATATCTTCATAACGAAACAGGAAACAAGGCGTAACTCTGCCCCTTTCAGTTTCTGGTTTCCGGCACTGGCTCTGTGCCGTCTCCCCCCAGAAGTTCTGCTATAACATAGTAGGACTGCTGGATCCCAGAGTAATGGTAACCCCCCCCCCCCCCCCCCCGCCCAAAAAAAAAGCATGCCCACTGCCCAGTAACCGTCTTGAGAGAAAGTGAGCATGAGTAGCAAGTCATGTGACCTGAATTGTCTGTAGATGCTGTTGAAGGCCATGGCGGCACCCAGCCTCTTGAAGCTGTTGGGGTGCAGTGCCAGGCTGTAGATGCGCTTGAACAGAGACTTGATGTTGGCCGGGCTGCTCTCCTGCTGCTGGGGTGTGGTCTGCTTGATGGACCACTTGACAAACTCCTGGATGCAGCGGGCACAGAAGTCCCGCAGGGTGCTGTCCAGGGGGTCCACCAGCCCGTCCTGCAGGGACGGTGGTGGTCAACAAGTTAACCAGAGACGTAGAGCATCCACAACATAACTGTTGGGGTCACTTGGCAGGAAGTCTATTTAATTATTAGCACACCTGCGGGGTAGGAAGGAAATGCTTAGATACAGTTTTCAACCTTATTACGACAGCTCTCTTTTGATTTACCCTTTTTGTATCTTTTCTATCTTTTTTTATATATATATATATACTGTATATATAAGTCCACTTATTATTTCATGCCAATCATCGCCAGATTTCAATCTACTCATGAACTCCAGTATGACAAATGGGCAAATAACAGTGTTGGCACATTAGCATTAGAACTAATGACTTTAAATAATTTTCAATATCTTACTAATATAATCACAATATCATAAATATAAAGCTACAAATATACATTTTGAAAGATAATAACACAATGTTATTATGCAATATGCCACTGGTTAACCTAATTGAATCATTTTATACAGTTAGCTATAGTATTTGTAATACTAGTATTAGCAATAATAGTTTTATATTGAGAACAATGACAGTGATATAAAAACTATCCAAGTTAGGATATAAAAACGAGAAAAATAAAAATAAAGTTTTGATTCAATCCTACATGTACATTTATGATATATCATGAGTTCATTGAGATGGAGGCATCCCGTTACCAGAATAGTCTCTAGAACCGCTACAGTGTCCTGGCTCTCAAACTTCTTGTTGTTGGTGAACCAGTGAATCAGCTGCATCACCAAGGGCTCAAACAGCTGCCTTGTTACCTGGCAACCAAAAGAAAGGTTTGGTCATACAAAAGTTGTAATGACATCACACACACACAAGAAAAGAAAACAAGTTCTAATCCTAAACTAGTGTAAATAATATATTCAGATGCAGTAATATTTTATCCAATAACAGCTCCCAGAACTCTCATACTGTATCTACTATATCTAGTATTGTAATCCATTTAGAGCTCTCACATAGGGCTGGGCAATCATTTAATATTATCGTTTATTATTTTTGAATGGTAAAAAAAAACTGGGTTTGTGTCTTCATGAAATTAAGATATCAACTTATCGTGATAGCCAGTTTTTTCGTATAAATGAATTACGATGAGAAGATATGCCCTTAAAATGATCAAATATGACATTTGAAATGTCAGTGACAAAGGAAAACTAGTTTTTAGATATACTAGACATACTTTACATTTCCGTATACTTCAATGTAAGGCTCCTCAGTTAGACTGAGGCTACTGTGCATCTAGTATCTTAATTCATCCAAAGCTCTCATGTAGTGTAAATCTAGTATCCTAATTCTAGAAGACTGTCAGATTTTGTTATTGTTTGTTATTTTGTTATTGTGTTGCTTGTTATTCATATGGAAAACAAGCCACACGAATTGTCCGTATTTTATACGGTACACAGAACTGACTTGGTCCACGTCGCAGGCCAGGCGCAGCAGCACGGGGAACAGCTTCTTGTGGAGGTTGTACATGGGTGGCAGGCTGCTGGGCACGTCGGCCATCTGTGCACTCTTCCCGATCATGTAGACCACCAGGCTGTGCAGCAGCTCACATGCTGCCACCTGCACAGAGCAGAGAGCCACGTCAGGTCATGGGGCACAAAGGACACAATATTTGACAAAAACGCATGACTGATCAATTTGAGGCTGCCAAGATTCAAGAGCTACAATTTGAGTGTAATTTGTGAGAAATGTCATAGCCGTCAGCCATTAGTGAGTGAAATGCTCTGTAAGAATATCTGTTCTGGTTGACTGTAATTGAGACTATTTAGATTTAGACTGCTCCCAGTTCATTTCTAAACATTCAGGGCCTCTCTTCCCTGATTGGTTCAGGGAATCCATCTTGGCTGTCAATCACATGCACGCACCCAGCATTATCATAGCTCCACCACATGTGCATGAATGCAACACTTTCTTGGTTGCAGAGAAACGAGCGGGGAGGGAGGGGGAACTGTTGGGTTAGGGGTTTTTTTCAAAATCTTGCTCTCTTCTGCTCTTTTCTGCTTCTTTCTTTTGCTCTCTTTGCAACTCTCAAATCTTATCTAGACTACAGCGACTTTAAATTTCAGTTCCCCTGCTGTGAAATTAAGGAGCTCATGGGATTACAATTCAATGCAAAACATTTTTTCCCCAAATGCAGAAACTACAGACTACTCGTGGGACAGGACATGTTCTCCCCCTTTTGAGGACAATGTACTCTTTTTACAACCTGTTGGCCAGGTGACATACTTTGGTGTGTCTGTCGCTTGTGGACAGCGCCAGTTCACTGATGTGGGGCAGGAAGGGGTCCAGGTAGATGACGGGCTTCATGTCTGAGAAGGGCACGGCGAAGCTGAGCCTCTTCTCCGTATCCCAGGCAACAAACTTCTTCATAGTCTCCTCCGTTGACACCACTGCATAACAGATATAGGGGAGAGTAGGGCTGAACGATTAATTGCATTTGCGATAATATCGCGATATGACAAAACGCGATTTTCTAACTGCAAAGGCTGCGATTTGATTGGTCACGTGACTTGCGAGTGAGCCGAGCGGAGCAAAGCAGAGCAGGCAGGGAGAGACGCTGCGCTTTAACCTGCTGCACAATGGCCTCAGGCTCGTCAGAAGAGCGCACAGCTGAAAGTTGTTGTTTTTTTAAATGTATTTTATTTATTAATCCGCACTTCCAGACCGTCACCGGGGCTTCAGAGTAATGTGTCCGATGAGAGTAGCCCTCTCCCGGACACACACGCTAGCTTTGACCGCTGTTTTTTTTGTTGTTGTTTTTTTAATCCGCACTTCCAGACCGTCACTGGGACTTCAGAGTAATGTGTCCGAGGAGAGTAGCCCTCTCCCGGACACACACGCTAGCTTTTACCGCTGTTTTATTTTCAACTTTCAGCTTTATTTTTTTTATATTTATATCTGACTGTATATTTTATTCATTTATTTATAGACTGTCCTGTTAAGTTCAGACAGTGTTTAAGAAGTGCAGTCCACGTTTACATATTATGTTTCATGAAACGTGAAAAGTTAGACATGTTGAAGAGGTAAAGCCACAGATTTGTTTGCTTTATTGTTGTAATCTGCGCTTTAAATAAATCTGATATTGTTTATTATGAAACAGATTGATTTATTGCTTGTGTTCGTTGAAAAATACATGAGAAGAGGACCTTGAAAAAATAATCGCATATTAAATCGCAATCGCAATATTGAGGGGGAAAAAAATCGCAATTAGATTATTTTCCAAAATCGTTCAGCCCTAGGGGAGAACCACCATTACCAGAGTTTGGAAGGACTGAGTAATGAGAACCTTCTCCTTATGCCACCTGTGGACGTCTCACAGGAAGAAATCTAAACTCAGAGACAGCTTGGTTGAGATGCCAGCTCAATTGAGACGCCAGGTCGGTTGAGACGCCAGCTCGGTTGAGACACCTGTTATTGTGATTGCGCTATCTGGTTAACTTCAGACTGGTTCTAGATGATGATAGGAGACAATCAGACATTGCCAAAACCCGAGATTGTGGATGCCTCTTCGGATGGATTTTGGTGTTTGTTACTCTTTAACTAACATAAATATTATATTATATATTATATTATATATTATATTAATATTATATTTTTAATAAACCATGTCATTCAATTAACTCAGAAGGTGCCATCCATCTGAGATCACGGCCTGCAAATTTCCAAAAGTGATGGTAGATTCTTACCCGTCACCAGATTTCTGTTCATCTGTCCTCCCAGGTGCCCTAGCAACCGCACCACCCTGAGCCTCACCATAACAATGGGAGCCTTGTCCTGTGAAATCATTGAAGAAATCACAAAAAAAACCAGATAGCACTTTTACACTTTGTCCACCTCTTGACACTCTTGAAAGTTTTGTGTTGCATGAAACTATTTCTCCCAACCACTGAAGACTGTATAGGACAATTATACATGTGCTGAAAAGTAATACATAGTGAGAAAAGTTAACTTTTGGGCAAGCCACCCATTCCTACCATGACTAGGTGTTTGGACTGCTTCAGCAGCCTCTTCATCACTTGGCCGTATCCCTTCTCACTTTTGGACGACAGCGATGGCATCACCTCCCAGCCGCTCTCATTCTTCTCTAAAACATGGCACAAACAACAACACAAAACTAAATAATAACAACTCAAATGCAGCTATGAGTGTAGTGGCCAATTTGAAAGCATACAATCTGAAGTAAATATAAATATATACCAGGTTTTGTCTTATATTGAACAGTTTTGAACAAATTATTTCACGTTCCGCCAAAGAAAAATCCCGACCGCAAAAAAGAGAATAATTGAGAGAAAGTGGCAAATAAAATCCTATCCGACTGAATGTATTTTGGGTGCAATGTAGTGGGTGCCGTGGATGGCGGTACGTTGTAAGCTAGTAGCCAACCAATGAGGGTTTATGCTAGTAGACCTACTCAGCTTTTCTGTGGGAGAGTGCGACTTGGTAGAAAGAGCGTATGTAGCGATCGAGGTGGATGGAACACACTCCAATTTTGAATGACATTAAAGTAAGTCAATTACGTAAGGGATAATGCCCGACGAGGACTTCGCGGAAGCAACCGTCCGACGCGAACGCCTCCGCGTCGTCCATTAACTTCTGATAATGGACACCTCGAAGGGCATTATCCCGCTTATACCATGGTCACTTGCCAAAGAAAATAAATTAAGACCATTCATTAATATTTGCATGCGTTTTACAATCAAAATATAAAGTTGTTCACAAGCCATAATTTGGCTTCCCTAGTAACGCCTGAGGGTCTGACTAATACCTGGAACAATCATTACCCTCCCGTAAGGTTCTTATGCAACGGAAACGTAGTTCACTCCTCCAGTAAATAGGACGGACCTTAGATACGACTCGGCAACGGGAGGTATTCTAGTCCGCTCAGCTATGAGCCAGAGAGCTGACGTAATGCATTGTACATCGGGAATCGCGACGGCCTATACTTTCAACATAAAGTGTACATATTTATAATTTGAAATGTGTCCCAGCCTTTACACCACAGATACTATAGTGTCTATAGCATATAACCGCGTTTTCTGATTACAGTTTAATGCATTTTTCACAATTTACCAGTTGTCGTTTTGACGACTAATCACCGCGCCATTCGTTTCAATGGGAATCGCGACGGTCTATACTTTCAACATAAAGTGTACATACCGGTATTTATAATTTGAAATGTGTCCCAGCCTTTACACCACAGATACTATAGTGTCTATAGCATATAACCGCGTTTTCTGATTACAGTTTAATGCATTTTTCACAATTTACCAGCTGTCGTTTTGACGACTAATCACCGCGCCATTCGTTTCAATGGGAATCCGACGGTCTATAATTTCAACATAAAGTGTACATATTTATAATTTGAAATGTGTCCCAGCCTTTATACCACAGATACTATAGGGTCTATAGCATATAACCGCCTTTTCTGATTACAGTTTAATGCATTTTTCACAATTTACCAGCTCTCGTTTTGAAGGCTGAACAGACAATTTGACTGGAAGTACTTAGTAGGTGTCCATATAGCCAGAGCTAGCTCTGCATATAGCAGGGATTAATGGCCACCCTGCAGCAGCCAATCAGAATCGAGTATTCCCTCTCCGTTGCCATGGTTACCATCTAGCGTTTGAGCCAGCGCAGTAATCTAACTGTAATCAGGCAATTTGACCCGAACGTCTTTCCTAGGTGTACATTAACACTTTTTAACCTACACCCGCCAGCCAATCAGAATTGAGTATTCACGCCGACCATGGTATAAAGCCAGATAAACAATGTATATATGGACAGCGTTTCGATAATGATAGTCAAAAACAATTAAGACGCCGTTAACATCTAATCTGATCGTATTGTTAACTGCTCATGCTAAGCGACCTCGCACATAAATCTAGACAAGATCAGACTCATTGAGGCTGATCACAGGCAACATAGAGGTGCATCTATTCATCCAGAGGACATGTAATGAAATGAGTGAGAAGGGAACCGTTTGTGCTGGTGGACTTCAGGTATCCGTCCAGCAGGGGCAGAGTGTTCTTGTAGCAGGGCTGCATGATGTCCACGGGGAGGAAGGAGGACCAGGCCTCCAGGGCATCCAGGGCAGCGTTGGCCAGGGGAACATGGCTCAGGCCCAGCCTCAGAGCAGCCTAGACACACACACACGCGCACACGCCAAGTTCAGACAGGTACACCTCTATGGCTAATTTGGAGTAATGTTTTAGCCTTAGTTTTTAATTATTATTTTTATCCCTGGTGTTTATTTTATTTTATTGACTTATATGTATTGATTTTCTAAATTGTATTGTTTTATTGTTGTAATTTTTAGTCTTGCAAAATGTATTTATTTATTTTATTTTTTTGTCTGTGTTTTAATTTTGCTATGTGAAGCACTTTGGGCTGCATGTTTGTATGAAAGATGCTATATAAAAAAAGTTGAGTTGAATTATACACAACGCTACCAAACCTTATGTTCACTGCCCTAATCATAATCGAAGTGCACATTTATTGAAATTGTACAAACATCCCGATACATTTGAAAGCAATCCTAAATAATACTAATACAACTCATAAAGAAGGTGCTAGATGCTAAAATGCGTCCAATTACAGACATTTATTTATTTAATCTCGACTCCTAAGCTTTTTACCTGGATTTTCCACTCGCTATGTGTTTGCTTGTTTAATGGTATCTGGGTTTTATGGTTTGAGTACATTTTTGGATTCTCCCTGCATGATTAGTGCTATATAAACCATATGACTCAGGCAAAACACATGTCTCCTGATCACAGGGGTCTTCAGTGTGAATGAGTATAGGGCTGGGCCATATGGAAAAATGTATTATCACGATAATTATGGGGAATTTTACACAGTATCGATAAATAAAATATCACAATATGCTTATGAATTCAAAATACCATTTTAAACATGGACATTTAAAGTATGATATCGGACTCAAACCTCATATTTGATCATTTTAAGGGCATATCTTCTCATCATAATTAATTTGGACTATAAAACTGGGTATCACATTTAGTCCACATTTATATCTTAATTTCATGATGGTACAATAAAATACCTCCAGTGCCGGGCAGTAGGCCATGATGTCCAGCGCCACCATGCTGTGGGGCAGGGAGAGGGCAAAGGTCAGGCAGGACGCCAGCAGCTCATCCTTGTACTGCTTCATTTTCAGACACACCTGCCAGGAGGACACACAAGCACTGAAATACCACAGCTCTGCTTCCCTCAACACAACACACACTACTCTGAGGAATCATCTTGGAAAGAAGTGGCGCTAACCTCTTTGCCAAACTTTGCGAGCAGGGCAAAGCAGTTGTTCCTCACTGGCTCAACCTGCGAGGCTGGTGAGGAGCGTGTCGGGCCGACTCCCTAGAAGAGAAGAGTATAGGTTAGACTGTTTTAAGTAACCAACCATGTTTTTTTTCCTGTGCTTTTAGTAGATGCTAGAGCAACTATGGAACAATATTTGATGTTAATGATAATGAAACTGGTAAGATAAAGCAGTGTTTCCGGTATCATGAAAAGCAGTGTTTCCGGTATCATGGTGTGCCACACCATGGTGTGCCACACCATGATACCAACCAGAAATTCAACCCTTCAACACATTACCAGGACATTATACACTCACCGGCCACTTTATTAGGTACACCTGTCCAACTGCTCGTTAACGCAAATTTCTAATCAGCCAATCACATGGCAGCAACTCAATGCATTTAGGCATGTAGACATGGTCAGGACGATCTGCTGCAGTTCAAACATGAAAGCATGGATCCATCCTGCCTTGTATCAACGGTTCAGGCTGGTGGTGGTGGTGTAATGGTGTGGGGGATATTTTCCTGGCACACTTTGGGCTTATTAGTACCAATTGAGCATCGTGTCAAAGCCACAGACTACCTGAGTATTGTTGCTGACCATGTCCATCCCTTTATGACCACAGTGTACCCATCTTCTGATGGCTACTTCCAGCAGGATAACGCGCCATGTCATAAAGCGCGAATCATCTCAGACTGGTTTCTTGAACATGACAATGAGTTCACTGTACTCAAATGGCCTCCACAGTCACCAGATCTCAATCCAATAGAGCACCTTTGGGATGTGGTGGAACGGGAGATTCGCATCATGGATGTGCAGCCGACAAATCTGCAGCAACTGCGTGATGCTATCATGTCAATATGGACCAAACTCTCTGAGGAATGTTTCCAGTACCTTGTTGAATCTGTGCCACGAAGTATTAAGGCAGTTCTGAAGGCAAAAGGGGGTCCAACCCGGTACTAGCAAGGTGTACCTAATAAAGTGGCCGGTGAGTGTATATACTAGGTTATTTGCAATTTTCACGATATTTCACTCATATTTCAATCAGACAGGCAATTGTATTATTTGTCAAATATGTTCTGAAATGGAGCACTTGAATTAGGGGGAACAATTAATCAGTAATAAAGTAAATGATTGGTCATACAATAATACGTATCGATTATATTCGTGACCTATGTCAGGATTGTCAGACCACCACTGGCTGGGAACTACTGAGATCAAGTAAAGTCCCAATAATAATGAAGTAAACATACCTGGTAGTATCGGATTCTCTTGGAGATTTTCATGGAGACGGCGAGCAGCTTGTAGAAGCCGCTGACCAGGGGGTTTCTTATGGAGTGGAGGATGAGCTGGTGGCTCAGTGGGTACACCCAGGGCTCAAAGTACTCCACGTGTTTACTCAGCAGCAGCTCACTGTCGAGTCACACACACAACATGTTAAACACCTGTTTGTTACAATGTGTTATTATGCGGATAACGATAATTCGATATTAATATCAATCGCGATAAAATCTGCAGTGATAACGGTGATATGTTTTTAAAATACATTTCTGATATTTTCGATATACATTTAACAGCATCAATCACTGACTCGGCACCGAGTCAGTGCAATGCAATGCGTTCAAGCAGAATACAATAAGCTACAGTGCACAACAAACTTCAGGTTAAGAAATTAACCCCGGGTTCTCTGAAACATGAGTGAGGTATCTCACTTTGGGACACGCCCCCTGCGCTGTCCCCAGAAGCAACCGGAAGCGGTATCTCACTATGGGATATAGAGACTCCGTATTGTCATTGACAAGCTTAAGACCGATCATCAACCCATTAGACAGGCATATTTGTAACTGAACCCACGCTCAAGTCAAAACTGTATGAGACAGTACATTGCTGCACACAGTGCAGCAACATCTAATTTGTAGAATCTGGAGAAAGTATGAGGCGTAGCCCTGCTGGCAGCCGCACAAATGTATTCAACAGAAACAGAAATGTGGTGTAGCACATGACATAAACAGCTGCTCTGATTTCCTGAATCCAGCTGTCCTATCAACATATGTGCGTAATGCCAGCACCGGGCAGTGCGCATTCAGCCGTTCATGCTCCTGTGTGGAGAACGGAAGAGGATAGAAAGCTGGCAGCTCAATAGGGCAGTATGATAATGCCAGGTTAAAAACCTTGGGCAAAAAAGATTTTTAAGGTTTTAGCAAAACCTTAAAATCAGCCATAGAAAACGGCATACATGAAAGGTTCACTGACAGAGGCCAACGCAAGTAATAAAGCCGTTTTAAAGGAGAGGATCTTGAGTGGGCATGACAGCGCATCGAGCACCATCGATAAATCCCACGGGGCAGTCAAGGTTCTTGACACTGGCCGGAGGCGACCTGCCATTTTGTCCCCAAAGCCTATGTAACACGCCGATATAGCGGCTAAGTACACTTTGACAGTGGAGAATGCCAAACCTTTATCCAGTAGTTCCTGTAGAAATGTCAGAATAACAGGTATGGGTCTCTGGAAAGCCACCACCCCTGCCTTTTTGCACTGATCCTCAAACACAAGCCATTTGCCATCTTACGCGTGAGGCGTAGAGGCTTGGCGTATTAAAAAAAAAACCTGTTAACACACCAATTCGTATATATTCGATAATACGTATATCGTATTATCATAATAATTATCGTATCGACCGATATGAAAAAGTATATTGTGATATAGATTTTGGCCATATCGTCCAGCCCTACCTCAAAGTTTTATACTCATACCTCCTAGTATACTAGAAGCCAACAATTGTTGTTGTTGTTGTTGTTGTGACAACATACCTAATGCAGAACGCATGTATGCAGACGAGCTACTTGATGACCTCCATGGCTTGTTACAACAGGATATGAACTGCTGCCATTCATACAATCTAATGCTGGTTGGACAGCTGCTAAATAAAAGCAGAGTCGGGGGTGTGATAAAAGCAAAATCGGGGGTGTGAGCAGGAGTCACCTGCAGAAGTCCACCAGGTTGATGAAGGCGGTGAAGTCCTTGACCTTGTTGGGCATCAAATGGGCGGTGGGGTCAGAGGACTCCAGCACCACAGTGCTCACGTCATCCTGGCCCTGAGAGACGGACAGAAATGGTACACAGAAACTCAACACCATCCATGGAAAGAAGCGGCCGTTAGCTAGTTAGGTGCCCATTGTTTGTTTCTTCTGAATTAGCCTGCAAGTCAAATGTAACAAAATATGCTAATAAAAAAAGTAATTAAATGTAACTATGACTAAATATAAAATAGCATATTTTGAGTTATACATTTAGTTGTATAAAATGGTAATGGGGTACTGTCGATAGCAATAGTGTTCTTTTTACCAAAGGATATCTTAGTCATCTTGGGACAAATTATACCAATTTAGAGCCTAATGAGCCTGAACCTATTCATTACCTCATACACTTCTATGGAGAAAATAACAATGGAGACAATTCAGACATGCTCTTGCCATGGGATTTTCAGATTTTGTGGGGTGATTGTTGCATTTAAAACGTGGACAGACATATCACCATTTGGGTCTTACCTCCTCTTCAGAGGTGACTTTCTGGACAGACAGGTCCAGCTTCTCCACGATGCGCAGAATAGACTTGATGACCTCGTCGTACAGCAGACGGCTCAGGGAGACCACAGCGCCATTCTGGCCTTCAAACGCTCCATCCAAGAATCCTGAGTCCTGGGAGCAGAGCAGTTTGCTAGGACTCTTTGTTTGTTGGGATTCGTTCAAACAAAAACATAGATATATGACCACCTCCACAGGCCAAAAGGCCACCAGTAGTAAACTATAAAAAAGTGTCTGTAAAGGTTTCAAATCAACACCGTGTATTGGGCCACAGAAATACACTTATTGAATGCTTCGAAACGCTCGTGAATAATTTTTCTTTGGTAGAATATCACTAACGAAACAGGAAACAAGGCCGTTTTTGGTTTCTGGCCCAGGCCTGTGCCGTCTCCCTCCAGAAGTCATGCTATAACAAAGTAGGGCTGCTGGGTCGGAGATTAGATATGAAATGATAATTTCAAGCCAGGAGCAAAGCATCCGCCAAGTATCAGCTGGGGCTCTCAGTGAGCATGCAAGTGACCAGAGGGATTACCTTCAGCTGGTCACAGTCCAGCAGGCTCCTGTAGAGGTCCAGGTAGTCCAGGCTGGAGGGGACTTTCCACTTGCCTGTTCGCATCTGGTCGTTCCCGGGGTTCTTGTCCTGAGAGGAGAGAGGGATGTTGACTAGAAGAATGTGCACCACAGTGGTTTACAATGCAAACGCTATTAGAGCACCATGGCCAAGATTATACCACAGACACACAGCTGTCAATACAGTTGGATTTAGGTGTCTGGGGGATTAATAAATGTTTATATTGTTGTCTGATAAATAAGGATGAAGAAAAATGATCAGACCTCTGTAAGCATGATAGGTTTTGAGCAGACCCGGATCAAGCCCTGATGCACTGAAACACACCAGAGAATTTGTGAGTACAGAAGCACAACCATACTGAGTATTCAACATGTTTCTGTGATGTGAAACACATGTAGCAAACAGACAGTCATATCATTTGTAGCAATCAGCATTTACTACAGATATCTAGATCATTTTACTTAAAATTATAAATATATTAGTAAATCTTACACATTGTCACTGTAAAGCCTTTAAAGTGTATTTGTGGTGTTAAAAAAAAAACACGTGACATTTATCAGAAATGATACAATTCCCAATTCCCATACCTTCCCATACAGTGTAGGTGGGTCACTGTCAACTCACCAACAGAACTGATAAAACTCCACAGTACAGGCCCTTTGGATGCCATGGCAACGAGCACCTTGAGGATAGAGCGACCGCAGGCGCTCTGCATGCGCTCGCTGTACTGGGGGTAGCTGTCCATCTGCACCACCAGGAGGCGCTCTAGCAGCGGCGTGTACACCTCTGGGATCTGACACCACACAACAACTTGGTTCACTTAATTTACACATTCAATAACAAACATGAAAGAAAACACATGTGAAGGTGAGCTAGAAACCCTGATGACCATATTATCAATTAATGTTAGGGATTCAGCCATATACACAACCATACAAAAGAATGTTTTATTAACCACCAGGCACCAAAAGTTGTCAGAACAAATATTATCATGGTAACTCATTTGAATGAGCCCACTAAATACTTTGTCATACATACTGATGCGTGTATGGTGCGCATGTACTGATTAGGGCTGCAACTAACAATTATTTTAATAGTCGATTAATCTAACAATAATTTTTGCGATTAATCGATTTATTCATCATTTAGTCTAGAAAATGTCATGAAGAATAGCAAATGCCATCACAAGTTTCCAGAGCCCAAAGTGATGACATTTCCTTGCTTTATCTGACAAGCAGCCAAGAAAAACTTGTATTAATTTTATAACGATCCATGAAGTTCAACCCAAACATTTTAATTTCTGAAGCCTCAAGCAGCAAATGTTGAATCGACTTATCGTTGCAGCCCTAGTTCTGATGACGTTTGGCGTTACCTTGTCCAGGTGAATCAGGACGCATGCGATGGAGTCCAGGAAGCTAGGCAGCTGGTAAAAGCTCTCCTCCTCCTTGTCGGACTCTGTCAGGTACATCTGCTTGCAGCGCTGGATCAGCTCGGTGTACATCAGGTCCACGTCTTGAGGACACACCTTTTTGCATGGCTGTGGAGAGAGAGGGGAAACCATTGGTATCCTTTTTTCCTAAACTGTCAACAGCTTAAAAATAGGCTTAAAGTATGAATATGAATTTAATGAATAGGATAAACATACAGCTGCAAAAAACCCATATCCACGGATGGCGATGGATAGCTCTTTGTGTGTGGAGTCCATCGTCTTAATTATGGAGCAGAACTTTTGCATGAAGAATTTCAACTTGCTTTTGTGCTCCTCGATGTTCTCCGCCACCAGGAAGGCAACCTGAGAACAACAACACTGTTGTAATATCCCATAATGCACTGGGTAGATCACCTAGCATTATTATGTCATATCACTAGTTCAACAGCTAGGTGGAGCGTCACCTGTTTAAGAAACGCTTCGAGGGCGTAGTAGCTCGTCTTTTTCATCTCTCCGTTGATGTGGCCACAGAGTTTTGACATGACCTCGAACACGACTCTGTAGTGGTCCAGCAGGCAGCTGCCAAACTGAGCTGCGTGCTTCCCCAACAACCTCAGGCCAGCTGTGAGAGAGAGAGAGAGAGAGAGAGAGAGAGAGAGAGAGAGAGAGAGAGAGAGAGAGAGAGAGAGACAGAGACAGAGACAGAGACAGAGACAGAGACAGAGAGAGGGACACAGAGAGAGAGAGAGAGAGATACACCAGCTGTATTTGTTGTGTTTGTATGTTTACAAGATAATGGCTGTGGAGGGGGCGTGTAGTTTAACGCTGTCTGGGGAGAGAAAGAAAAGGGGGCTTATTTTTTAGATTCGATTCATCATTTAGTCTACAAAATTTCATAAAAGCCAGCAAATGCCATCACGAGTTACCAGAGTCCAAAATGATGTCTTAAATTTGCTTGCTTTATCTGACAAGCAGCCAAGAAAAACTAGTATTCATATTATAATGATCCATGAACCAAACATTGAATTTCTGAAGCATCAAGCAGCAAATGTTTGGCATTTGTACTTGATAACTCACCTAAACGATCGACTTGTCAATAAATCGACTTATCGCTGCAGCCCAAGTTCTGTGTACGTCATTAATGAAGCAGAAGTATGCCTTGACGACCGCTAACCAATAATATGTCCTTGTCTTTCTTACAATGGCATTTGTAGATTCAAGCCAGAAGAAATCTAGAAGTAGATCTTACCAAAAGTGACAGCGTAGCGGGTCATTTCCATCTACAGAAAACAAATGACAAATTACACAATGTTCTGAGGATGGTATGACCTTGTTGCTACTGGGTTGAGTTTATTGTCCACCATCTAATCGCAAGGTGTCATTTTAAAAGACTTGCATTCTCACCTGTGGACTGA